>JADBJO010007417.1:109497-113302 GCA_016801955.1 Conus betulinus | reverse complement strand
TACAGGTCATCAAGCCGCAAAACCGACAAAAACAGCGCGTCTTCTTCATTCAGCGTCTGGCCAATGATCTCTCTCTGGATCGAAAAAGCGAAGGTCAGCGCGCGATGTTATTGAGAGACGATTTGATCGGCTGACTCTTCTTTAAAAATCATCGATTAAACTCGCCCGAGTGTGTGTGTCAGATTTTTTGTCACGTTATCTGACTTGAGCTCCTTTTGGGGGGCCTGTCTGTTTCAACATCATTGAACCCATGTGATTAACCTTTTTTTTTTTCTTTCTTTCTTCTCTCTCCAGCGTTCAAGGTCTATTTCGGGTCAAAGCTGAAGGAGGACTGCTGCTGCCGTGTGCGTTAAGTGTGTGTTAAAGAGTGATCTATCTACAAACTGACCAGTTTGGTGACATCAATACGTCCGCACTGTACTTCTCAAGTCAACCTGTGGCGAGGTTAGGATGCGAATATGAATTGTGAGATGACCTTTACGTTCGTTGTTTGAACTGTGGACAGAGCTGTTGATAGCTGTTCGCTGACTTCCTGAGTGTCGATGTTTGTTTGTGACCAGAGGTAAGGAGGAGTGACCTTTTACTGAAGCTAGAGTTATTGCTGTGAAGCGGGGAAAAAAAAAGAAAAAAAGAAAACAAAGGTGGACGTCATCACGCCGTTTCTGTTAGACGAATTGCTTGCTGATCTGAACTGTCTACACTGGTTTGAACGCAAACGCTGACGGCTGTTCGTCTCTTCTCAACTAATTGAGAACTGAATAATCTTCTCTACCAAACCATATTACCAACGCCATCAAACTGAGTGTACCGCACCATTTTGAAGTCGCAGCAACAGACAAACACCAACCAACAACAAGCAGAGAAGCAGTAGCAGCAAGTGCAAAAAGCAGCAGCAGCAGCAGCAGCAGGGGAAACAAAACAATAACAACGAAAATATCAGCCACATAACTACACCAACAGTAACGCAACACATCACGCGGCGATTTGTCTTCCTAACACACCACGATATCAAGTGTTTGGAGAGGAATCAGGCTGACAGGCGTGCCAGAGTTGGAATTACTCTCGGAGCTGGAATTGCTCTCAGCAGGTGCACGTGGGAAGAGTTTGCCGGGGGAAAAAAAAGCTCAGTGTAGTCGTCGAAAGCTTGAATAAATAAACTGAATTTTTCAAATGTGCCAACAGAGACTGTAACGGGCTGTTCGCTAAGGAATTGTGTAACAAGGCACATCGTTGGGTGGGGAGTGGAAAACGGGCTGTTCGCAAGGAATTGTGTAACAAGGTAAACATCGTCTGTGAGAGTGAAAACGTGTGAGTTCAAAACCGGTGGAGGGTTATCCCTCTTAGGACAGAAAAGAGGCCCGGGGGAGACTTGCTGGGATTAGTGTGGGTGTGTGGATTATCGCCTGAGCGGATTATCTGAGGATGGGGGACACCCCACGAGGATTTGGCCATCACGCCTACACGCTGGCTGCAGCAGAAGCAGAAGAGACAGGTGGAAGTAGAAATGGTCAGTGCAGCAACTTCTTGTTCTCCCTTTTCTCATGTCATGGTGGTCATGGTCTCTCTCTCTCTCTCTCTCTCTCTCTCTCTCTCTCTCTCTCTCTTCTCTCTCTCTCTCTCTCTCGTGTGGTGTGTGTGTGTGTGTGTGTGTGTGTGTGTGTGTGTGTGTGTGACTATCTCACAAGCTGTCTCTCTTGTTTTCTCTCTCTCTGTCGTCTCTGTCGTCTCTGTCTCTCTGCCTCTGTCTTTGTCTGTCTGTCTGTCTGACTGTCTGTCTGTCTGCCTGTATGTCTGTCTCTCTGTCTTTGTCTCCGTTTTTGTCTCTGTCTCTGTCTGTCTGTCTGTGTCGTCTCTCTCTCTCTCTCTCTCTCCTCTCTCTCTCTCTCTCTCTCTCTCTCTTCCCCCCACCCCCTTCTTCCCTTGCTCCCTCTGTATGCATGCTTGTGTGTGTGTGTGTGTGTGTGTGTGTGTGTGTGTGTGTGTGTGTGTGTGTGTGCGCGCGCGCGAGCTCGTACGCATACCTCTCTCTCTGTGCATTTGTGTGCTGTGTGTGTGTGTGTGTGTGTGTGTGTGTGTGTGTGTGTGTGTGTGTGTATGTGTCTGTGTGTGTTTGTGAGGGAGAGTGTGATTGAGGTGCGCGCGCGCGCGCGACCTGTGTGTCCGTGTCTTTCTGTATGTACCTACATAGTTCTACAGATCTGACGACGTGTTCATCTGTTGTCTTCCTATCTATCTGCTTATCTGTCTGCCCCGCTGACTCATATTTCTGTCTGTGTCCCCGTCTGTTTATGTGTGTGTGTGTGTGTGTATGTGTGTGGTGTGTGTGTGTGTGTGTGTGTGTTGTGTGTGTGTGTGTGTGTGTGTGTGTGTTGTTGTGTGCGTGTGTGCGTGTGTGTGCGCGCGCGCGCTGTGTGTGTGTGTGTGCGCGCGCGCTGTGTGCGTGTGTGTGTGCGTGCGTGTGTGTGTGTGTGTGTGTGTGTGTGTGTGTGTGTGTGTGTGTGTGCATATCGTGCGATTTTCTGCCTGGTTTTGACCAAGTCTCTTCATATATCAGGTTTCTCTGTCTCCGAATGTCAGTTTGTCTTTGCCTGCCTATCTCGCATCCCTTTGTCTATCTGCCTGTCAGTCTGTTTCTCATGTCTTCACCACCACCCCCTCTCTCTCTGTCTCTCTTTTGCCGCTCCCTCCCTACCCCACCTCTCTCTCTCTCTCTCTCTCTCTCGCTCGCTCGCTCTCTCTCTCTCTCTCTCTCTCGCTCGCTCTCTCTCTCTCTCTCTCACTCTCTCTCTCACTTTGTGTCACTCTATTGTAAAGAACAATGAACTGCATCCTACTGTCCTCTTTCTCTCTCTGTCTGTCTGTCTGTCTCTCTCTCGCTCTCTGTCTCTCGCTTTTCTCTCTCTCTCGCTCTCTCTCTCTCTCGCTCTCTCTCTCTCTCTCTCACTCTCGCTCTCTCTTTCTCTCTCGCTCTCTTTGTCTCTCTCTCTCTCTCGCTCTCTCTCTCTCTCTCTCTCTCTCTCTCTCTCTCTCTCTCTCTCTCTCTCTCTCTCTCGTACAGGCAAAAGGCCTGACAACGAAAATATAACTGGCATTTGTCTATTTGTCTGTCAGTGTATCTGTCTATCTCTGTCTGTCTGTCTGTCTGTGTCCTGCTCAGTCTATCCCTTCTAGCGCTTATCTGTTTCTCTTTCTTTTCCTTCTTCACTCCTTTCCCTTCACCCCCACCGCACCTCACGCCCCACCTGCACACGTGAATCTCCCTTCACCCCCACCGCACCTCACACCCCACCTGCACACGTGAATCTCCCTTCACCCCCACCGCACCTCACACCCCACCTGCACACGTGAATCTCCCTTCACCCCCCCACCGCACCTCACACCCCACCTGCACACGTGAATCTCCCTTCACCCCCACCGCACCTCACACCCCACCTGCACACGTGAATCTCCCTTCACCCCCACCGCACCTCACACCCCACCTGCACACGTGAATCTCCCTTCACCCCCACCGCACCTCACACACCCACCTGCACACGTGAATCTCCCTTCACCCCCACCCACCTCACACCCCACCTGCACATGTGAATCTCCCTTTTTTTGTACAATCTTCAATTTCATCGTCCTTTCTAGTTCTCCACTCAAGTTTCCGCACTTACTAACGTCTGTCAGTCATTTGCTTTCGCTATCATCTTCTCATCGGTGTAGTTTCTATTCACACTACAAGTGCGTTTTAGACAATTGTTCATTCATGCAGAACGTTATTTAAATACCAAATTCGACAACTGACTGACGGATGGTTTCAGTA
>JADBJO010007417.1:87500-95855 GCA_016801955.1 Conus betulinus | reverse complement strand
TTCTCTCTCGTAGGTATTAACTAGCATTCCCTGCCATGAATACTAGAACAGGAAAACGTAGAAGTGTGGCATTTACAAGAAGACACACACCTGAGCAAATGATCCGGGACTTTTCCTGTGCTAGCACATCTTTTCTTCCCATTACTCTCTTCTTCGTTTCGTCCTTCTTTTTGTTTCTTCTTCTTCCTTCTTCGTCTTTCTTCTCGTTCTTCTTTTTCTTCTTCTTTCTTCCTGTTTTTCGTTTCTGGCTCCTCCTTCTCTTCCGCCCTCCTTTCTCCTCACCTCCTCCTCCTCCTCCTTCCCCCCTCCTCCTCCTATTCTTCCTCCTCCTCCTCCTCCTCCTGCCTCCTCCTTCTTCTTCTCTTCTTTCTTTCTCTTCTTTCTCTTCTTCCTCTTCTTCTTCTTCGTTATCGTCTGCCAGAAAATGACTGGAGCAATACCCTTATCTCACAATGGAAAAAGCCATTAGTTCTATGTGTCTCAATCTTCCTTTTTCTTAGGTTATGATTTTGTTTTATTTTCTTGTCATCACCCAAACTTTGTCCGTACTCCACCTGAATATGTACTGGTTCCTCATTTCTAGTGTGTTTGGTTTTTTTATCCGGTTCTCTTCTCTCTCTCTTCTCTCTCTCTCTCTCTCTCTTTCTCTCTCTTCTCTCTCTCTTATCCCTTCTCTCTTCGCGCTTATGTGTGTTTCTATTAGTCCCATGACGAACTAGTTTCATTTTCTGGTCTTTTTTATATCTTCCCACTTACCATCTTCTGTTTAGTCTGTCTGTACTATGTATGTCTGTCTGTCTGTTCTGTTCTGTCTGTCTGTCTCTTTCTCCTCCTCTCTCTCTCTCTCTCTCTCTCTCTCTCGTCCTCTCTCTCTCCTCCCCCCCCCAACCCTCATTCATCTACTCTGTCAGCGGGTTTGTCTCTGTACCTACTGTCTCCTCCTCCCCCCCCCCCCACCACCTCCACCAGTTCTGCCTTTAACAGAAGGAAAGAGGAAAGAAAGCAGTGCTCAATGTAGTGTTCATATCGCCAGAACACCATTGTGTGGGTGCGGCTCTGGCGTTTCGCGCGCGGGGGGGGGGGCCGGCGCGCGGAGGCATGACGTGTGTGTTGTGGTATATGTGTGTGCGGGTTTTTGTGCTGTTTTGTTGTGTGTTGTTAATCTCTCTGTCTTTCTCTCTGTCTATCTCTGTGTTCTCTGTTCCTATCTGTCTCTCTCTCCTCTCTCTCTCTCTCTTCTATCTCTCTCTACTCTCTCCTCTCTCTGCATGTGTACGTTAACTGCATTTTCTGTTGTGTGTCTGCCGTCTATGTTGACGGTGTTGATGCAGAAGGAAAGAAAAATCCGGGGGCGGCGGAGGGAAGGGAAAAGGTGTTGTTGTTTCTTTCGTAATTTTTAAAATTAAAGCCTCTTATTGTTTTCCAATTGCTAGTGTTCAAAAAGGCAACAGTATTTATTGGACCTATAAAGTTGCCCACTGTGAGGACCGTTCCGTTGGGCGTTTGGGCCAGACAGGACATCAGGGCGAAGTTGGTTCTCCACCCGCCGCTCTGGCCGATCATGAAGCAACAGGGGCAGGCAGTGAAAGACAGGTGTAGATCCAAGAGCGAGCCGATAGTAGAACATCGACCGTCGTGACTCTTGCCTGTTGACTGGTCGATAGTAGAATCTTTTCAGACCCCCCCCCCCCCCCACCCCCCACACAAACCACAACCACACACACACACACACATCTCAGCGAGGAACACAGAGAAAGACAGGCAGACCAGGACAGACCAGACAGGACGGAACAACGACGACAGGGACGGAGAGCAGAGCAGAGATGGATGAGCAGGAGAAGAGAGAGGGTGGGAGAGGAGGAGAGACCGGGGGAGAGGGGAGACGTAGCCGCATGCCGCGGGATAAGGAGAGGAGGGAGAGCGGAGATGAGCAGAGAGGAGCGGGATCTGCTAAGAAATTAACACCAATGCACCATCGTTTTGTAGAGGATTGTGCAAACATGTCCCCACGCTGTCTGAACAGACTGACTGACGGCGCAGCACACGAGCAGATAAGAAGAAGGGAATAAAGGACGAGCTGGAGAGAGAGGAGAGAGAGAGATGAGAGAGAGAGGGAGAGGGGAGAGAGAGAGAGAGCGGGGGGAGGAGAGCGGGGTGGATAGAGGAGAGAGAGATGAGAGAGCGAGGGGGGGGGGAGAGAAAGAGAGAGAGACAGAGAGAGAGGGGGGGGCGGGGGCGAGGAAAGATGGGGGGGGGCGGCCGGGCGAGGGAAAGATAAGATAGGAGCGAGGAGTATAGAGCGGAACGAGAGAGGGAAAGACGTAGTGAGAGAAAAGGATTAAGAGTGAAGAAGAGAGGAACCAGAGAGAACTTTGCAGAAAAGTGAGCCGTTTGGAATCGGCACGAGAGAAAGAGAGGAAAGTAGACAGTGAGAGAGGGGATGAGACGAGGAAGAGAGAGAGAGGATGAGATGGAGCGGGAGAGAGAGGTGGGTACTGTTGGGTGGTTGGGGAAAGATTGGAGGAAAGATAGCGGAGTGAATGAAATGGGAAGCGTACGTAGAGGGAAGAGAGAATGAGCAGAGAGTGGGATTCAGGGGGAAGGAAGGGGACAGACGGTAAGTGGACGATGAGAGAGAGAGAGAGGAGACGAGAGAGAGAGAGGATGAGAGAAGACGAGGAGGAGAGAGAGGAAGAGAGTACGTAGAGAGAGGAGGAGATGTGAGATGAGAAGAGGAGGTAGAGAGTTGAGGAGAGATGAGGCGGAGAGTGAGAGAGAGAGGGAAAGGGAATAGAAGTTGAGAGGAGGAGACGAGAGGAGTGAGAGAGAGGAGAGAAGGGAGAGGCATGGTGCGAGAGACGAGGAGAGGAGATAGAGAGAGTAGAATTTTTAGAGAGAGAGATGATTGGAGGCGAGCAGGCAGAAGAGAGGTGGGGGAGCGGAAGCGAGGAGACGGCCGGAGAGAGGGGGAGCGAAGAGACGAGAGGAGAGATAGAGAGGGTTGGGGGAGGAGAGAGGCGAGAGGAGAGGACCGGCGAGGAGAGAGGAGAGAGAGAGGGAAGGGAGAGGAAAGAAGGGGAAGAGAAGGCGAGAGGAGGGAGGAGAGAGAGGAGATAGAGATTGGGGGGGGGATAGAAGGACGGGAGAGAAGGGGATTGGAGAAAGAGACACAGGAGGTACAGCGACAAAGGGGAAGAAAGAGAAGACCGAGAGCAAGAGAGGGAGGGGAGATACAGGACAGACGAAGAGAGGCCCCAAGGAGAGAAGATGGCGAGGAGACTGAGACATGACAGTTTTACCACCCAACAACACATGACAAAGCACTAAAGTCAAGGGGGGGGATGTAGTTAGCTTTGCGCGTTTCATGTCACCGCAAGCCACTATGTACTTCACCAAACATACGTCTGACTTCTGTGATTGTTTTGTTATATTCAACAAAAAAAAAAATTCACTGCACGAGGTGTTCAACAAAAGCAGAACAACAACAGCAGACAGCCAGAAGCAGCAGCCAGCAAGCTGCGGCAGCCGCAGCCACAACAACAACAACACAAACACCAACAACCAACAAAACCACAAACAACAACAAAAACACTGTCACCATTGTTTTATACATATCCTCGCTCTTTCCCCTAAACTACGTTTGATTGCTTGAACCTTTCTCTTCAACCGCCAGGTGTGCAGTGAAACGAAAAAAGCCAGCTTGTGAAACAGGAATCTCAACGTCATCATTTTATGATGGGCCAAGCCCAGGTTTAATTTAAGATACCATAAAAAGATAAATACTAGTGCAAACGTGATTAACATTTGATATAGATAGCTATAGATAAAAACATGCCTCGTCATTATCAATCCACGTGCTGGGGATAGAGAGGTTTTGGGGTTTGTTGTCTGTTTGTTTGCTGTTGTTTCCCCCCAATTCAAACCAAAGTGCAGAAGTATGAACTTTTGGAGAAGAGTTCAGTGAGTTCTATGCCCGTAAACACACACACACACACACAACACACACACACAACACACACACACACACAACACAAACAACACACAACACACACTCACACCACACTTACACACACACCACACACACACACACACACACACACACACACAACACACACACACACAACAAACACACACGCGCGGCACACATCACACACACACACGCGCGCGCGCGCCCGCGCAACACACACACACACACACACCACACACAACACAGACATACAGAGAGAGCGAGAGACGAGAGAGAGGGCGGAGAGAGAGCGAGAGAGAGAGAGAGAGAGAGAGAGAGAGAGAGGAGAGCGTGTATTAAAATTAAATTCAAAATTAAAACAACTCTGAACGAAATGATTTGTTTTCCACGCGCGTCCTGTATGTTTTGGTGATATATCGTCATCGTCACTCGTCAACGACGTTCCTCCATTCTCGCATATCATAGTCAGTGTCGACGTCGTATCATGGTTTTTCATCGCTTCTTCCTACTCTTCTTCTTTCTGTCTCTTCCTTTCTTCTTTTCTTCGTCTTCTTCTTATTAGGTCTTCTTCTTCTTATTGATTCTCCCTCATCCTCCTCATTTTCTTTTCTTTTCTTCTTAGTCTTCTTCTTCTTTTCTTCTTCTTCTATTCTTTCTTCCGCGTTCAGCGTTCAACTTTCTTCTGTATTCTTTATCTTTATTATTTGTGTCTTGTATTATTCTTGTTCAGGATCTTCTCTTCTTCTTCTTCTTCTTCGTTCTTCTTCTTCTTATTCTTCTTATTCTACTCTTCTTATTCTCCTTTTCTTCTCTTCTTCTTCTTCTGCTTCTTCTTTATCTTCTTCTTTCTTCATTGTTTCTCATTCCCGTAGCAGGCTTATTCCAAAAGATCCAGGAAGCAGGGAGAGGCAGAACGCAGGCAAATCCATTATGCATCAGTGCTTTGAATGGAGTACAGTTTTCTTCCAAGTCATCTGTCTCTGCTTGAAAGAAGAAAGAAAGAAGAAAGAAAGAAAAAGAAAGAAAAGAAAAGAAAGAAAGAAAGAAAAAAAAACGGAAAGACAGAAGAAGAAAGAAGAAAACAGTTGTACTGTGGTGCATTGTCTTTAACCCAGACGATGGCATGTTTCTAACGGCGCGCAGCTGGATACTGCTGCAGTTACAGTTTCCAGTTCGTGCCACCAAGCAAGGAGTGTGCATTTTACTACCAGGTCGTATGTCTGTCAGTGAGTCTGTCTCTGTCTCTGCTCCGGTCTGTGTCTCGGTCAGTTGTCTGTCTGTTGTCTGTCTGTCTGTCTCTCGATTTCATGTCTCTCTGTCTTTGTCTCTGTCTCAAGTCTCTGTCTGCGTGTCTGTCTGTTTGCCTGTCTTTCTGCCAGTCTGGTCTGTCTTTCTGTCTGTCTGTCTGTCTGTACTGTCTGTCTCTCTCTCTGTATCTCTCTCTCTCTCTCTGTCTCTCAGTCTATGTCTCTCTGTCTCTCTCTGTCTCTTTTTTTTGTCTTTGTCTGTCTGTCTGTCTCTGCTCTCTCTCCCTCTCTCTCTTCTCTCTCTCTCTCTCTCTCTCTCTCTGTCTCCTCTCTGTCTCTGTGTTCTTTCACTGTCTCTGTTTCTGTCTCTTGTCTTTGTCTATGTTTTCTGTTTCTCTGTTTCTGCCTCTATCTTTGTTTCTCTCTCTGTCCCTCTCTGTATCTATTGTCTCTGTCTCTGTCTCTGGTCTCTCTCTCTCTCATCGCTCTCCTCTCTCTCTCTCTCATCTCATCTCTCTCTCTCTCTCTCTCTCGCACATTCAGACCAGGTATTTTCTGTTGTTGTTTTTGAACGTATAATATTGTAACACACATCCTCTGAAAACTGGGATCCGTTCCATTTGTCGTCGCGGCGCGTTCATTTATCATTCTCCCTCTGCCTGTTGTCCATCTGTCTGTCTGTCTGGACTGACTGTCCTGACTGTTTTGTTGTGACGGTTTTCTCTATCTCTCTCTCTCCTCTCTCACTCACCTCCCCCTTTCACCTCTCTCTGTCTTCCCGAGCTCGTCTCTCCTCGTCGCTCCTCTCTCTCTCTCTCTCTCTCCGTCATCTCTCTCTCGCTCTCTCTCTCTGTCTTGTCTGTCTGTCTGTCTGTCTCTTTTCTCCTATCTTCTATCTATCTTCTCTCTCTCTCTCTCTCTTCTTTTTGCTTGAAGAAGAACCAAGAGGTCGAAATGCATCGTGTCTTGTCCTGTGCTTTGTTTGTCAATGTCCTTGGCGGTGACTAACCCCCACTCTATTTCTAAATTTTGCTTCGTTCCGCCATCAGGCGCTCCATTTTGAAACACACACACACACACACACACACACACACACACACACACCACACAGACACACACACACACAATATATATCTATATATATATATATATATAGATATATAGATATATAGTTTTAAATAAGGTATTAAAAGGAAGTTTTAAAACTACAATATTGTTTCGAGCGCTTGCTCTCTTCAGTTCTCTCTCTCCTGAAGAGAGCAAGCGCTCGAAACAATATTGTAGTTTTAAAAATTCTTTTTAATACCTTATTTTCAAACAGATTGTTCCCCAAGGGTTGAGCACCTTTGATTTTTATTAGGCTTTTGTAACGGTATTTTTACATATATATATATATATATATATATATAATATTATATATATATATATATCTGCTGATTGTTGAAAGAAAATAGTACGGGGTTGGGGGGGAAAGGGGGGGGGGGAGGGGGGGGGGGGGGCAGGGGGGGTAAGGGGATGATGTTCGGTAAACAAGAGGAGAGTGGGTCACTGTCTGTTGCTTTTCGCGCGGGTGGTGTGTCCCGATGTGTGCGTTGGTGTCCCTTTGTGTGTGTTGGTGTCCCTTTGTGTGCGTGTGGTGTCCCTTTTGTTTGTGTGGTGTCCCCTTTGTGTCTTGTGTCCGTTGGTGGTTTGTGATGGCGTTGGCTGTCCCTTTGTGGCGTGGTGTCCCGTTCTTGGTGTTGGTGTCCCTTTGTGTGCAGCTGGTGAGGTTTGTGTGCGTTGAAGGCATATGTCCTTCCTGTTGGTCTGGATTGGCTGCACGTCGGCGTCAATTATTCTTGGGAGAGCTGGCTGTTCCCCACACTTTACAGCGAGAATGTCAAATAGTGATAATGATAGAAATATTATAACAATAATGATAATATAATGATAATCATAATTATAGTGATATTATTATAATAATAAACACAATAATGATAAGAAATCATGAGAATGATGATGATCACGAATATAATATTATTAAAAGATAAGAATAAGAAATATCATCATCATTATTATTATGACAAAAGGAGAAAGAAATAGGAAGAGAGGAAGAAGAAGAAGAAGAAGAAGAAGAGAGAAGAAAAGAAGAAGAACAAAGACCAAGGTCAAGAAGAAGAAGAAGAACAAGAAGACGTCAGTAATAACGTCAAAAATGTCATCTGTGAAGCACACGTTCGGTCGTTTTATTTGTGGGCAAAGCCTACGCGCAGGTAGTGGGCCGCCCTCGCGTAACAGTGGACGACAAGATGTTGGCAGACGTTGTTACCAGAGAGGGCCGTCGCAGCCATCTGAACTCTTCTGTCTCCCGGAAGTGTGACCTGCGCAGTCCATCCAGTTTCTCGGACAAAGGCGAATAGCGGGACATATAATCCAGGTACCGATGGTTTTCGGTCGGCATGTCTGGCGTTCGAAAAGGTTTGTAATAATGGAACAAACAAACAGCCCGCTTCCGAACTCAATGAACAGCACGAAAGAATTGAAATGAACGCTATTCGTGTCAACTTGGACTTCTTTCCGCACGAACGCACGCACGCACACACGCACGCGCACTCACACACACACACACACACACACACACACACACACACACACACACACGCACACGCACGCACGCACGCACGCACGCACGCACGCGCGCGCGCGCGCGTACGTACATATAAGTTGCGTTCTCATGCGTTAAGGATCAGTAAAAAGGAGACTGACATCAAAGGTCTTGGAACACCTGGCTCCGTCATCAGGACCGTGACGTGGAAATGATTCATTTTAACAAAAAAAAAAAAAAAAAAAAAAAAAAACATGGAGGGGAGGGATGGAGGGATAATGAGGGAGACGAAGGGTGCTTGAGGGTGTATATTCTATTCCACTTCCTCCAACAGTATTTTGGGGTACCATCGAATTCTCTCTCTCTCTCTCCTCTCTCTCTCTCTCTCCTCCTCTCCTCTCTCTCTCTCTCTCTCTCCCCGCGTCTCCTCTCTCTCTCTCTCCATTTTTCATTTTGTCAATTGTGTGTGTGGTTCTTTTGTTGTTGTTGTTTCCCCTCTGGGCGAGGCTGGATGTAAAAAGCATGAACTTGCTTATCTATTACCCTCGATAATAAAG
>JADBJO010007417.1:77500-80000 GCA_016801955.1 Conus betulinus | reverse complement strand
GACAAAGCATGAAAGGAGAGCCAAACATAGAGGGACCAACAAAGCATGCATGAAAGGAGAGCCAAACATAGAGAGGGACAAAGCATGAAAGGAGAGCCAAACATAGAGGGACAAAGCATGAAAGGAGAGCCAAACATAGAGGGACAAAGCATGTTAGCTAGAAACTGGCATGCAGCGTACAGTCTAAAAAAAAAAAAGTACCGCGGAGAATAGGGGAAGGAAGAGAGGGTGGAAGCTGAAATCAGTGCCGGCTGAAAGAAATATGGAGCAAAAAAAAAAAAAAAAAAAAAAAGTACATATCGTCTGGAAAAAAACGCACTGTTAGGAAGTGTCTCTCGTGTGGGGAGAGATGGTGCATGTGTGTGTGTGTGTGTGTGTGTGTGTGTGTGTGTGTGTGTGTGTGTGTGTGTGTGTGTGGGTGGGAGGGGTGTGTGTGTGTGTGTGTGTGGGGGGGGGGGGTGATATTCAAAGTACTACTGGCTGTACAGGGCATGGACCGCTAGTAACATGATCGTCTGAAAGTAAATATTAACTAGGAAGCGGGGGCAAAATAGCATAAATCAGTGCTGCTTGTATGAGATGCAGACAGTGTGAAAATATACTGCAACGAAGTAGAAGTGGATAGATGGGTGTGTGTGTGTGTGTGTGTGTGTGTGTGTGTGTGTGTGTGTGTGTGTGTGTGTGTGTGTGTGTGTGTGTGTGTGTGTGTGTGTGTGTGTAAGAAGTAACCGTATTAGTGCTTGTTGAAGAAGACGTGGAGAAAAAACGTCGCAAAACTGTTAGAAAGAAAAAAAAAACCAAAAGCAGCGCAAGGATGGATGAAACAAAACATAGCCAAAACCAGTGCAGACTAAACAGAACATGGAGAAGAAAGTAGGATACAGTCTGGAGGAAAAACAAATGCTGCTGGAAAGGAGAAAGGGAAGAAAAGAGGGGAAAGAGGAAATAACTGAAAGCAGTATAATCTGAGCAAACCACTGAGCAAAAAAAAAAAAAAAAAAAAAAAAAAAAAAAAAACACAGTCTGACACAGAAATACTGCTAGGAAAGGGGGAAAACGGAGCCCACACCAGCACTGGTGCCAACAAGCCATGGTGCCGAAAATAGTATACAGACTGAAAAAAAAAAAACTACTACTTGAAAAACGGGATGGGGGGGGGGGGGTGGGAAACGCTGCCCAAGTCAGTGCTTCCTGAACGCAGACATGGGGAAACATGTAGCAACAGAATACTATTATGTGTGTGTGGGGTGGGGGGGGGGGGGGGGGGGGGGGGGATATAAAGGACTCAAACTGAAAACTGGCTGACTGATACATGTAGTACTCTGTAGTAGGCGAAAAGACAAAAAAAAATAAAATAAAATAAAAAACAGAGGTGTGTGTAGGGAAAAGTAGCAAAGGGTAGGGGAAAGTTGTGCCGGTTGAATACATCCCCGCGTCACTAAGAGGAAAAAAACATTTCCTCTCGCGCCTTGAAGGTCAACTGGAAATCTAACACATCCAGTTGAGCACAGACGGAAGTATGGAAGGAAGGAAGAAAGAAAAGAAAAGAAAGAAAAAAAAAAAGGAAGGAAGAAGAAGAAGGAATAAGAAGAAGAAGAGAAGAAGAAGAAGAAGAAGAAGAAGAAGAAGAAGAAGAAGAAGAAGAAGAAGAAGAGGAAGGAGGAGGAGGAGGAGGAGGAGAGAGGAGAAGACGAAGAAGGGAAGAAGAAGAAGAAGAGAAGAAGAAGAGAAGAAGAAGAAGAAGAAGAACAGAACAAGAAGAAGACAGCAGAAACAAGAAAGAAAGAAAGAAAAGAAGAAGAGGGAGAAGACAAAAACAACAGCGTCGACAGCATCAACAACAAAAAGAAGAAAAAACATTGGAAGAAATCGGAGATGAAGAAGAAAAAGAAAGTGTGAAAGAAGAAGAAAAAGCCGATAGAAGGGAAAAAAATAGAAAAGG
Source organism: Conus betulinus (assembly GCA_016801955.1). Classification (NCBI taxonomy): domain Eukaryota; kingdom Metazoa; phylum Mollusca; class Gastropoda; order Neogastropoda; family Conidae; genus Conus; species Conus betulinus. Next base: position 78,058 of record JADBJO010007417.1, on the reverse strand, counting down.
TAGAAGACGCAGAAAAAGAAGAAATGGGAGAAGGAGAAGGAGGACGAAGATAATGAGGACTAAGAAGGAGGAGAAGGAGGAGGAGGAGGTGGAGGAGGTGGAGGAGGAGGAGGAGGAGGAGAAGAAGAAGAGAAGAAGAAGAAGAAGAAGAAGAAGAGAAGAAGAAGAAAGAAGAAGAAGAAAAGCAACAACAATAACAACACCACCACCACCAACAACAACAACAACGACAAGAGCAACAGCAACAACAACAACAAACAAACAGCAGCAACAGCAGCAGCACCACCACCACCACCAACAAGAACAACAAAACAACAACAAAACAAACAAACCAGAGCAGAGCAAGAAGAAACAGGAAAAGAACAGGAAAAACAACAACAAAAAAAACAAAAAAACAAAAACAAAAAAAAAAAAGGAAGGAGAAGAACCAGAAGACAGACAGACAGACAGACAGACAGAAAGAAAAAGAGATGTTGGAAAAGACGGTGTTGGGAAGAATTCGTGACTCCGAGGCCAACTGATTTCAAGTATTGCACCAACTGAGCAAACACTCGAAAC
>JADBJO010007417.1:67500-70000 GCA_016801955.1 Conus betulinus | reverse complement strand
TCCTCCCCCTCCCTTTGTTTCTTTCTGTCTTGTCTCTCTCTCGGTCTGTCTGTCCGCCTGTCTGTCTGTCTGTCTGTCTGTCTGTCTGTCTGTCTCTCTCTCTCTCTCTCTCTCTCTCTCTCTCTCTCTCTCTCATTGTCGCGCATGTGCACGTGCACTTGTATGCGTGCGTGAATTCGTGAATGCATGCGTGTGTACATCCGTGTTGAGTGAGTGAATGAGTGTGTGTGCGTGCGTGCGTGCGTGCGTGCGTGCGTGCGCGTGCGTGTGTGTATATTTGTGTGTGTGTGTGTGTGTGCGCGCGCGCGCCCCCTGCGTGCATAAGAGCATATATTTTTATGCATATGGGCGTGTTCATGAGTGCGTGCGTGTGTGTGTGTGTGTGTGTGTGTGTGTGTGGAGGGGGGGGGGGGACCACGGCGTGCTGTAATCAGGTCTGAATCATAGAAAATGACCCCTTTATATCATAAACGGAATTGTAACACCGTAAGTAGTCAACATGTAAATAATACAAATTCTCCATGCTCAGAGACGCTGATCACAACACTGATCATAATAATTATATTCTTCGCTCAATTGACCTTTCATTAAAAACAGGAACTATGCTGGAAATGATGTGATAATTATTAGTATTAGCAGCAATTCATTTCTTTTCAGTACAGCAGAATTTATTATCTGAAGTCGCATTGGGACATTACAGTAACCACCAACGTGTACTCTAATAGCTCCTGTGTACATAACAGATGGCCACCGCTTATTGTTAGAAATCGAACGACTCAGATCTTTGCGCCTGGGGTTTCGCTTTGTTTGTGTTAAGATTCTCGCGACTTTGATTTATCAAATTAAGCATAGGGGGATTTTTCCCTCGGAGTTAACGTTGGTTCTGACTCCATTTCCCATACAGTCCTTCGAATGAGACTATAAACCGAGGTTCCGTGTGTAAACGCACGCATAGCATCTTGCACACACGTCAAATCCCATCACCAACTTTCGGAAGAGAAGACCAGTTTGGCCGTTGGTATGGACGACACGTTACACATAGCATGCACCCTGCATGAATGAAGGAAGTAAGGAAATTGAGTGAATGATATTGAACGATGTTGACTGGACGACACGGGAAACGACTGAATGAAGCGCCAGCTGGCAGCTCTTCAGTCGGCACTACCCAGGTAGGCAGCCCGTTGTGTAAACGAGTGTGGACTGTAAAGCGCTTAGAGCTTGGTCTCTGGCCGAGGATAAGCGCTATATAAGTATTCATCATCATCATATAATAATAACAAGTGACGTAGGCATAACTCGTTCCGGAGATCTCTTTTAGAGTACTAGAAGACTGACGAGAGTACAAGAGACGTCCAGAAATTGGTTCCTGATTGTTCCGATTATTTTGAGTGGCACGCCATGGTTCTCGAACCATTCCACAGAGTTCTCACGCCGTCTAATTGGCCGTGCCACGTCGTCATGATCCTCCATGATTGTGGTCTGGCTGTGCCGCACCATATTTCTGGAACATTCCATCTCGTGAGATGTAAACAATGATGGAGAGACTGTGTGCAGAGGTAAGGGGGACGAGAGCAAGTTGAGACTGAAGATGGGAAAGGGCACATTTGGGTTTGGGGGGACCGTGGAGACTGTATTGATTTGTGAATCTTCTGCAGGAAGTTCAGTCTGAGCTTGTTATTATGACCAGAATCGTACATTTCTCGGTCTGGTGTGGTGAAAAACAAACACACACACACACACCACACACAAATAACCTCGGCCACACGGCTTTGAATTCAATCCCATTTGGCAGAACAACGATGCAGCTGCACCTCAAGAATGCACAGAAAAACAAAAGAAAAAGAAAGAAAGACAGAAAGAAAGAAAGAAAGAATCAGACAGGACCCAAATCAAACCCTCGACCACTGCCCTACTCCAGCCCTCTACTCACTCCCCACCCTCTCCCTTACTGCCCCTGCCCTCCCCCTGTTTTCCTCCCCCTGACTTCTTGGCCCCTTTATATTACTCTCTCTCTCTCTCTCTCTCTCTCTCTCTCTCTCTCTCTCTCTCTCTCTCACCTCTGATAGGTTTTACTTTCCTCTCTCTGTGCCTTTCTCTGTCTGTCTGTCTGTCTGTCTGTCTGTCTCTGTCTCTTTCTCACCGCAGATAGCTTACACTCTCTCACATCAGATAGCTCTCTCTCTCTCTCTCTCTCTCTCTCTCTCTCTCTCTCTCTCTCTCTCTCTCTCTCTCTCTCTCTCTCTCCCCAAGGAGCCTTTTCACTTTGTGTCTTTGATTATCAAACGTGTAGCCTGTATCTATCTACTCCCTCCCCTCCCTCTCCCTTGCTGCACCCCTCTACCCCTCGCCCCCTTCCTGCTCCCTCCCCTCACCTTCACGTCTCACCTCTTTGCTTTTTTTTTTTTTAAACTGTTCCCCAAGAAGCCTTTTTTAATTTCATATTTTGATTTTCAAATCTGTAGTAGCCCATTGAGATTCGGCAGCACGTCTGTATGTTGAT
>JADBJO010007417.1:37500-57500 GCA_016801955.1 Conus betulinus | reverse complement strand
ACAGCACAATTTAACGCAACACAATGCTGTACATTACAAAACAACACAATTTCATACAACACAGTGTCGTACATTGCACAATTACATAGCTCAATTTAACACAACACAGTGCTGTACTTTACAAAACAACACGATACAATTTCACACAATACAGTACTGTACATTACAAAACAACACAGCACAATTTCACACGACACAATGCTGTACATTTCACAATAACACAGCACAATTTAACATGACACAGTTATATACAATAAACAATACCACAACACAATTTCACACAACACAATGCTGTACATTGCCCAATAACACAGCACAATTTCACACAACACAGTGCTGTACATTGCCCAATAACACAGCACAATTTCACACAACACAGTGCTGTATATTACACAACAACACAGCACAATTTAACGCAACAGAATACTGTACATACAAAACAGCACAACACAATTTCACACTACACAGTGCTGTACATTACAAAACAACACAGCACAATTTAACACAACACAATGCTGTACATTACACAATACGACAACACAATTTTACTCAACACAATGCTGTACATTACACAACAACACAACGCAAGTTAACACAACACAATGCTATGCATTACGAAAACAACACAACACAGTTCAAACGCAACACAGTCATATACAAACACAATTCAGCACAAGATGGCACAAACATAATACTATACATTAATGAAATGAAAGAAACACAATGCAAAACTATAGAATACAACGTCATTCAACACAGTGTAATATAATACAACATAATAAAAAGAGAATGCAAGGCTGTAAAAAAACACAAATCGACATCACATGGTACAGAACAGGTGTCACGCTTCCCGGTAGAGAGTCCGAAAATCATCTTTCCAGTCACGTTGTTTGTAGTCCAGCCGACCTCGGTGGCCGTCAGTTGAGCACTGAGGGCAAGTTGGAATTGTAATTATCCACAATTTAAAAGAAAAAAAAAAGAAAAGAATTGAACATCCAGTGTTAACACTCCAAAGAGAATCGGTGACTGAAATGAGAAAGACTAATCCCAAACATACTCTGTGTGTGTGTGTGTGTGTGTGTGTGTGTGTGTGTGTGTGTGTGTGTGTGTTTGCTGTGTGTGTGGTGTGTGCGTACTGGGGCGCGCACACGTGTGTGTGTGTGTGTGTGTGTGTGTGTGTGTGTGTGTGTGTGTGTGTGTGTGTGTGTGTGTGTGTGTGTGTGTGTGTGTGTGTGTGTGTGTGTGTGTGTGTGTGTGACCATTTACATGCTGTATGAAGAAGAAAATGGAGAGGCAGGCAGTGGGCAGATGGAAAGAGAAGAAAGAAAAAAGAGTAACAGTTAGAAAGAAAAAAAAAAGAAAGAAAGGAGAAAAAAAAGAAAAGAAAAGAAGAAAAAAAGAGAAAAAAAAGAAAAGAAAGAAAGAAAGAAAAGAAATAAAAAGAAAGAAAGAAAGGAAGAAAAGAAGAAGAAGAAAAAAACTTATAAAAAGAATCTACGGAACTCTTGGAATACTTCATTCATATATTTGTTTTCTGGCCGACGTTTTTCCTGATGACTTCTTCAAGGCCTTTTAAGATTGGCTATATTGCTTGTACAAAAGTTTGATTCCGTGTGTGTGTGTGTGTGTGTGTTTTGTGTGTGTGTGTGTGTGTGTGTGTGTGTGTTCGAATGCCAGTTCGCGCGCGCGCGCCCGCGTACGTGTGTGTGTGTGTGTGTGTGTGGGGGGGGGGGGGGGGGGGGGGGGGGGTGCGTGTGTGCGTGCATGCATGCGTGCGTGCTGCGTTTGTGTGTGTGCGTCGTTCTGTGTGTGTGTGTGTGCGTGCGTGCGTGTGCGTGTGGTGTGTGTGGTGTGTGTGTGTGTGTTTTCGAATGATTGTGTGCGTGCGCACGTGAGTGTGTGTTATCCTAAATTGTGAAAACACTCCGTTCAGGTTGGGTGGAACATCTGGCGCACGGTTTTTTAGGGATGGCATCTGGGTGTAAACAAAACTGTGTAAAACGCGTCACGTCACGTGCACGTCACGTTACATCACACGTCACACCGAGTTCACACCAGTTGTTTTCCACCCAGCCGATCACGAAGACTCGCGATATTATGGCCGCAAGCTGTTGAAAGTGAGAGCAGCGTACACATGGAACTGTCAAGACTAACATCCTGAACCTCATTAAATCCTGAACACTAGAGGCAGGTTTTGACACAGTTTATTACCACCTCTGTTTGAGGCAGGACAAATGCAAAGTCAACCCCAATTACTCAACCAGATGACTTTTTTTTTTTAATGAAGATGGCTTCTTATGATGAAATCATCTCTGATGATTATGTTAGAGAGCCTAACAAACTAAAGAGGTTGAGAATTATTATAAACATGGCGAACCTAAACGTTTGTGAGCACTCACAACAAACAAACCCGTAAGATGCTTACACACACGCGCGCGCGCGCGCGCGCGCGCCTGCGAGAGAGAAACTGAGAGAGAGAGAGAGAGAGAGGGAGAGAGAGAGGAGAGGGGAGAGAGAGGAGAGAGAGAGAGAGAGAGAGAGAGAGAGAGAGAGAGAGAGAGAGGCTTTTGTAAGCATATCAAACATATCCAACAGGAAATAAAAAATAAAAAGAAAAGACACAGACGTTTGCTACCACTCACTGTGAATAATGACATAAACATCAGAGTAAAGCTCAAAACAAAACAGAATAAAGCAATGAACATATGACAACAAAATCAACAACACCCCCCCCCCCCCCCCCCCCCAACCCCCCACCCCACCCCTTGTCGCTGGAAACCTTTTATTGAGTTTTCCCCTGTCCTGACAGATTAGATAGCCAGCTGGTCGTGTCAGTTCTATGCTTGAACCTGAACAAAACCAAAATGGAGAGGAAAACTAAACCAGTAAAAGAATGAAATGAAACAAGGAAAACAAAAGGGGGGCAAGGAAGATCAAGTCAAGTCAAATCAAGTCAAGTAAACTTTATTATCTCAATTTGAGAAATTAATTTGTGGTCACACACACATTCACAGCGAAAATAAACAATAATTTAGCCACCATTACCCATTTTCTCACATATGACATACATGATAAAACGAAGGAAGTTGTGTTTGCTCAGTGAAGAAATTGAAGAGAGACATTGGGCACGCAGTGACAAGGAAAAAAAAAGAAGGAAGGAAAAGAGAAGGAAATAGATAAAGAAAAGAAGAAAGAAATACGTCGTGTATTGCATGCTCTAGATAAAAAAAAAAAAAAGAAACACCGTTGGGATCTGGAAATCAAATTACAAGTGAAAACACTTTAAAGAAAAAAAAAAAAGATGCAAAATAGCATGTAGTTTACACACAACACGAAACCTGAGTAGTAGTAGTTTTTTTTTCTTTTTTTGGGGGGGGCAGGGGGGGGGGGGAAGGAGGAAGGAATATGTCATGTTCAGATGTTACAAAAAGCAGTCATGAAAAATGACACCAAACAATTTCCCCCCTGACAGCAGTCAACATTGGACATGGGACTGAGGTTAGACTTCGATTCTTTTGGGCACTCTCCTCCTGTGTGATGTTTTCCCCCCATTGGAAAATGCATATTCTGCTGACTGAGATGCAATTTCTTCTTTTTTTTTTTTTTTTTCACAGTTTCTTTGAAATACAGTGTCCAGTGAAGATACCAGAGAGAGAGAGAGAGAACAGAGAGAGAGAGAGAGAGAGAGGAGAGAGAGAGAAGAGAGGTTTCCTGAGACAGGTTTTGTATCGTATTTAACAGATTTTGTCATTCTGGCAGCGGTTTGACGTAAGACAGGTTTGTTGTAATATTCAGATTTAAGTTTAGTTCTAGTGTGGTTGACTACACAGTTCTGTTTTAAGACCGTCAGCAGACTAAAAGAAGAGAAGTCTATCCTGTTTAAAAGCCCCCCCCCCCCCGCGCACACACACACACACACACACCAGCACACACACACACACACACACACACACACACACACACACACACACACACACACACACACACACACACAACACGCACGCACGCACGCACGCACGCACATTACATGCACGCACGCACGCATTCACACACACACACACACACACACACACACACACACACGCATGCACGCACGCACGCATACACACACACGCACACACACACACACACACACACACACACACACACACACACACACGCGCGCGCGCGCGCGCGCGCGCGCGCGGAACGAACACGTTTTCTATATTAGAATATAGCCGACACTATTTTGTCGTTGTTGTTTATTTCTTGTTCGTATCATTAGGACGTGAAACTTTTTCCTCCACCTAATTTGATTATAAACGCATTCTATAATAGACCAAAAGATGCTAAAGGACAATACAGATGCACCCCTACCTCTCATGATTATAAACATTTCCACATATCCCAGTACAAATGACATGATAAATATGAAACCAATATAACCGTTACGGCTTTATATAACTGTTCCACCCTGCCTCAAACTTGTTTTACTCATTATCGATTTTGCCACTATAGGTCTGGAATTGAAATCTGTTCCTCGGCTAAACCCGGGAACGAAGACACATTGGTCATAAACGTTTTTTCAATCGTTAATTCATGATCATAAAATGCAGCAAACATGACACGTGGCAAACAATTTATAAATGAAGTAAGAAAAAAAAAAGAAAAGAAAAACATTCTCTTGTGCTGTGCGTTCATCCATCGGAATAGCAAAGGAACGACGCACCTTCCAAGAGAAGTGCCACTGTATACAGCGACAGCACCAGTCAGTGCCCGTCGACACAAAAAAGGGGGGGCTTCTAAACTAGGACATTATTGCCCAAGGAAAAGATGCATTGTGACTCAGTTTGTCCTGGAGGGGTCTGCTATCTGCGGTCGCTGTCAGTTCAGTTGACATGTGGTCCAGCTCTCTCTCTCTCTCTCTCTCTCTTCTCTCTCTCTCTCTCTTGCGGTGGGAAAACACCCGATGCAGAACATCTGTTTGAGCTCTCTCTCTCCTCCTCTCTCTCTCTCTCTCTCTCTCTCTCTCTCTCCTCTCTCTCTCTCTCTCTCTCTCTCTCTGAGAGAGACAGTCAAGGATATGGTGTCACATACCAGAGGCCTGTTCTTGTTTTTTTTTTTTTTTCTGTCCTACTTTTTGGCTTGCTCTCAATACAGGGCAGGACGAAGGGGAGCGCATATGGTGCACACGCACTCACCTTAGCGAGAGATTTTCCCAGTTTGAACATGGTTATATACTGTTTGATAGGGGAATGGATTATCGACACATGGCACAGGTTTGGGCTAAAAAAAAAAAAAAAAAAAAAAAAAAAAAAAACCCACAAAACCAAAAATGTTTGACAGTTTTCTAGAGAACAGGGAAGGAAAGGGGGGGGGGGGGGGGGGGGGGGGGGGGGGTGAAGGCAGTCCTCTAGACTTCTGTTTCAGTCTGTTCTTGAACATGTAGTGTATATTATGGACTAGTCCTGCAACGCAGTGACACTTCCTTGATGAAACTGAATCGGACTCTGAAACTTCAGCGTTTCACGTCTTTTATTCACACTTTTCCTCCTTCAAACGAACCCCACCTCCTCCCCACCTCTTCCCCCCCCCCCTCTCTCTCTCTCTCCTCTCCCCCTTTGCCGCCCACTCTTGCTCCTCTCTTTTGCCTGTCCTCTTTATAACAGAACGAACTGATCCACCTCAGCGACGTCAGTTTTGCCCGGCAGGGCTGGCCAGTACTGCTTGGCAGCAGGGCGTCACAGAGTGAGGGCACAGCGGTTATTTGTTTTGGGCGGTAGTGGTGGTGGTGGTGTGTGATGGCGGTGATGGTGGTGGTGGCTTTGTTGTTTGGGGCTTTGCTGTTCTCTGGCAGCACGGAGCGGTGGACAGTGGCTGCTGACCACGTGTTGTACATCTGTCCCCGGTGCCATGGTTTCTGCTTTCGTGCCCCCACTTATCTCACCCCTACGCCCCACCCCTCCTCCTCTACTGCAAGCGACCTCCACGAAGAGTGCTTACTGTATTGTGGCCGAGAGTCTGACGAGTCTTCCTTCTTCTTCCTTCTTTCTTTTCTTTCTTCTTTTCTTCCGTTTGTTCTTCTTCTCTTTCTTTTTCGTCTTCTTCTTCTTTGATCTTTCGTCTCCTTACTTCTCCTTTTACATCTTTCGGTCTCTTCTTCTCTTCCTTCTTCTTCTTTTCTTCCTCCCTCCTCCTCCTCCCCTCTTCTTCCTCCTCCTCCTCTTTATTTTCCTTCTTCTTCTTGCTTCTTCATTCTTTTTCTTCTTCTTCTTCTTCTTCTTCGTTCTTCGTCTCCCTTCTCCTCCTCCTCTTCTTCTCCTCTTCTCCTCCTTCTTCTTCTCCTCATCTTTCTTCTTCTTCTCCTGTGTTGTTCTTCTTCTTCTTCATGCTGCTCCTCCTCGTACTCCCCTAATCCTCCTCCCCTCCGTCATTTTCGTATTCTTCTTCTCCTTCTTTCTTCTCTCTTCTTCTCTCTCCTCTTCTCCTACTGGCTTCTTTCATAATTTCTCATCCCTCATCATCATCATCACATCATCATTCATTCTCTTCTCCTCCTCTTCTTCCTCCTCCTCCCTCTTATGTATTCTTCTTTCTTCTTCTCTCTTCTTCTCATCCGCCTCCTCCTCCTCCTCCTCTTCCTCCTCGTCCTCCTCTGTCTTCTCCTCTCTTCTTCTTCTTCCCTGGTCGGTGTCAGAAGAGGGGAGTGAGGGTCCAGGGTAGAGGTGAGGGAGACGGAGGTGCAGGTGGGAGGGGAGAGGTAGAGGGAGGAGAGCAGGAGCTTGAACTTGAGGAATCATTCTCTCTCTCTCGCTCTCTTCTCTCCTCATCTCTCTCTCTCCTCTCCTCTTCTCATCTCTCTCTCTCTATCAAGCTTGAAATTGAGTACTTACAGATCTCCCTCACAACCCTATATGTCTATCCACCCCCCTTTATCTCTCTATCTATCTCCTCTCTCTCTCTCTCTCACTCTATCTCTCTGCGAGCGTGTGAATGTGATTGCGTGTGTGAGTGCTTGCCGCACGCGCGCACTGTGTGTGTGTGTGCGTGTGTGTGTGTGTATATGGTGTGTGTGTGTGTGGTGTGTGTGTGTGTTGCTGTGTGGTGAGGTGTGTGCGCGCGCGGAGCGCGGCCCATTGTGGTGGGTGTGTGTGTGGCGTGTGCGTGTGTGTATGTCTGTGTGTGTCGGTGTGTGTGTGTTGTATGTGGTGTGTGCATGTGTCTGTGGTATGCATGTGTGTGTTTGTGGTGTGTGTGTGTGTGGTTTGTGTGTGTTTGTGTTGTGGTGTGTGTGTTCTGTCTCTCTGTCTATCTCTGTCTCTGTCTCTGTCTCTGTCTCCGCGCGTCCTCTCTCCCTCTCTCTCTCTCGCTCCTCATCTCTCGCTCTCTCCTGTGTTGGAGAGGGGAGGGATGGTAGTATACGATGGGGTTAGGGCGGGGTTGTGGAACGTGGACTATGCTGGTGAGGTGTAAAGCATAAACATGGTACTTTCCTTGTACTTGTTCTTTGTATATAAAGGATTTATTAGGGTGGTGGGTGGGAAGGGGTGGAACGCTATTTACTTGTGTGGGTATGTGTGTGTATGAGGGCGCGCGCGCGCGTATGTTGTGGTAATGGTGGTGTGGTGGTGGTGGTGGTGGGTGGTGGTGGGTATGTGCGAGCGCGCGCGCGTGTGGTGTGGTTTGTGTGTCGGGGGGGGGGGGGGGGGAGGGACCAGAGGGGGTCTGGGGAGGGGGGGGGTGATGAAGGGTGAGGGAATGGGTGGATGGGGGTGGACATTATACCGATTCTACTATGTGTATGTATGCCACTGCTCAAAGCAGCTCACCCTTTCCAGATTATGTGTGGTGTGCAAAATGTGGTGTGTGTGTGTGTGTGTGGGTGTGTGTGTGTGAAATATGTGTGTGTTGATGTGTGTGTGTGTGAAATATATCTGTAATGAATTGTAGAAGCAGATAAATCATAGTAGAGGATAAATTGAATTGTTTGTGTATGGCCTTTAGACTGCAGAGAGTATGACTGTCTGAGCAAGTATCTGCTTGTACCAATAGCTTTAGAATGTCCCTGTATACACAATGTATCTCTCTGTCTCTCTCTCTCTCGGCTCTCTAGTCTCTCTCTCAATCTCTCTCTCTCCGTCTCTCAGGGCTCTCTCTCCTCTCTCTCTCTCTCTCCCTCTCTCTCTTGTTTCAATGTACACAGAAAAAAATTATCATTTTCGACAGCTGAAAACGCCCGCTTGCAGTGTATGTCTTTGCCTTGGTTTCGTATTACAAATCCATTCATTTTCGTTAGTGAGCTGTTTATAGCCTTTTTTCCCCCTCAGGCGTGCTGTCACTCATTTATTGGCTGTCTCAAAAGAATAGCTTTCATTTGGCAAAGAGAGAGAGATAGAGAGAGAGAGAGGGGACGAGAGAGAGAGAGAGAGAGAGAGGAAGTGGAGGGGAGGGGTTGGGGTTAGGGGAGGAGGATACAATAATAATTTATCAATTTCTTCCACAGGGTAGTCTTCTACATTTTACGACGGACGAGTTCAACAGTTTCGTTCCTCACGCGAGAGAGAATCACTGGGAGAGGAGACAGAGGGTGTGGGGTGGAGTGGGGGAGGTTTCAAGGTTTACACAGCACTCCAAGAAATAATGAGCCAAAGTTGAAGTGAGCTGAGGGTGAAAGAGAGGAAAGGGGTAAGAGGATGCTGGGACGGGTACAGGCCATACGCCGCAATTAGGATTAAGCACTAAAACACTGATATAATCCATGTAAGTGTTTTGAGGCCTACCATAAATTTTTAGCCCAGCATTAAATGTTAAACTGATTATTGATCAAAGAACAATTCCCCACCAAAGATTTCCCTTGTATGGTGGGGGGGGGGGGGGGGGGGGGGATTTTCACCGAGGAAATCACAAACAATCTTCAAATGCACGACCTTCCCCTTAGTTGACATCACATTTCAGGCCTTTGCACCCACCCCGTCACCTTATCTTTGCCATAGGGGGGGTTCCCCGAAACAGTCCCATTCCTTTGATTTTACTCTGTCTGCTTGGAACCACCTAGTTTGCACCTTGATGTCCATATGAAAGAAAATGAAGAGAATCAACTTTCAGTCATAATTAAAGAAAACAAATCTCAAAACAATCTAATTGCGCTGGTCTTAAATACTCGACTCCTTCAGAAAGGCCTTCGCACACAATTTTTTTGGTGTGCAGCCGCAGGTGAGGGCCGTCGTCGTTGAACTAAGGGGACTTCACTCACCAGTAGTTGATGAAGAGGCAGGAGGGGGGCGGGGTGGGGTCTGTGGGATGGGGGTTCGTGGGAGGGGGGAGAAGGACTGCCCCGGACGCTCTGGATCACATCTGCCTCCTCTCTCTCTCACCCCCCTCTCCCCTCCCCTCTCATAAGTTCGCCCTATTAAGAACCTTATCTGTCAAGCTATAAAAGGCACTATTGTGTGTTCCTGCGCTGACAGCCTACTCAAAAGATAAACAAGCAAGCAAACAAAGCAGCAACACCAACAACAGTACCAACAACAAACAAACAGTGTCCACGCTTAAAGATGACTGTGCGGCTTCCCCGGCAGTGTCGTCCACCAGTTGCTGTCCTCAATTGACCGTGTATGGTCAATCGCTGCAGCTTCGTCAATGTGAGTATATGGCCTGAGGATGCAGCTATGCCAGTGTTGGTGTATGGCCTTAGGCTGCAGTTATGTCAATGTCGGTGTGTAGCCTGAGGCTGCAGCTATGTCAATGTTGGTGTATGGCCTGAGGCTGCAGCTATGTCAGAGTTGGTGTATGGCCTTAGGCTGCAGCTGTGTCAATGTTGGTGTATGGCCTGAGGCTGCAGCTAAGTCAGTGTTGGGTGTATAGTCATAGGCTGCAGCTATGTCAGCTATGTCAGTGCAGCTGTGTATGACCTTAGGCCTGCAGCTGTGTCATTGGTGCATTGACTGCAGCTTTGTCATTGCCCTAAACTGCAGCTTTGTCAGTTTTGGTGTGTAACCTTTAGACTGCAACTTTATCATGTTGGTGTATGGCCTGTAGGCTGCAGGTTTATCAGTGGTTGGTGTATGGCCTTTAAACTGCAGCTTTGTCAGTGTTGGCGTATAGCTTTTAGACTGCAGCTTTGTCAGTGTTTTTGTATGGCCTTCAGACCGCTGCTGCTTTGTCGGTGTTGGTGTGTGACCTTTAGAAGGTAGCTTTATCAATGTGTATATTTTGCCTTTAGCGTTTCACAGTGTTTTCATACCGGCCTTTGCACCGCAGCCTTGTCAATGTTGGTGTTGTGACCTTTAGGCTGTAGTTTGTCAATATTCGTGTATTCGTGTATTTGTGTGGCCTCACACACTACAGCAGTGTCAGTGTTAGTGTATGGACTCTAGATAATACTCTTGTCAATGGTCGTATATCGTCTGTAGACTGCAGGCTTGTCGATGTTTGTATGCGGCCTTTAGATTGCAGCCTTGTCAGAGCTGGGTAATAATTGTTCAAAGTTTGTAGGGTTATGATTTTTTTTTAAAAAAAAATGCAGCGAACTGAGAACCTCCTACAAAGCGGTTGGGCGGGGAAGGGGACGAGGGTGTTGACAGGCTGTTTGACTCCTAACACCGAGTTCTGCAATATGAAGCTGTCATGTGGTGTAGAATCTTATCCTATCCTGAAGGATTGTCTTTCACGGGTAGACGACAATCATATCACACACACACAGACACACAGGCACTCACACACACACACACACACACACACACACACACACACACACACACACACACACACTCACGCACGGACGCACACACGCACGCACGCACGCACACACGCGCGCGCACACACACACACACACACACACACACACACGTACCCAAACGCCTGTTCCGCTCACCGTAGGACATTTACTTTTTGACTAGGTCTGCATGAGAGAATGCGTATAATTATATGAAAGAGACAGACAGATAGAAAGAAAGAAAGTAAGAAAGAAAGAAGGAAAGAAAGAATGAATGCAAGAGACAAAGAAGGGAGGAAATAACAGAAGAAAAAGAAAAAAAGAGAAATGAACGAAGAAAGACAAAAAGAAGAAAAAAGAAGAAACGAAGAATGCAGCAAAGGTAAATGACAAAGAAACAGATTTATTTATCTATTTCTGTTTCTAACCTTGCTGCTTTTTCAGCTTTCTATGGAATGCAAAGCGCGCTCTCTCTCTCTCTCTCTCTCTCTCTCTCTCTCTCTCTCTCTCTCTCTCTCTCTCTCTCTCTCTATTTTTTCTTTTTTTTTTTTTTCTTTTTCTTTTTCTTTTCTTCCCCCCCCCCCCCCCCCCCCCCCTTTTTTCCCAGCTCACAATTTTCATCCTCACTCCTTCCGCCGTTGGAAAGTTAGCAGCGAAGGACATCAAATTTGGCCTTCATTTTCTGAAATAAAAAGAGGCAGCATTTTAATTGATTCATTTATTGACGTCTTATTTAATTCACTGCTGCTTCAAGCAGAGCAAAAAAAAAAAAAAAAAAAAACTTGCCACATACATACAATAGCACATTATAGATTGGGTGTTGAAAGGGTGAGGGAGGGAGGGGTTGTGCATGGGGAGAGGTGGGGAGGGGGGGGGGGGGTGATTCCTGATTGCTCCCATCTGTCCCATTTATGCCTTCCCAAGAGCAGTCATACGGAACAAATGACTTCATATTGGACGGTTGTCTGCCTGAGGGATGATATTGATGATGACCGGGGCGATGCACACGGTGCAGCAGGCCTTTTCGTCTGCTTCCCACGCGCCAGAGTTATAGGTGTTTGCGTCAAACACGGTCTGCGCGTTTGCCCCATCGATTGTCAACACGCTGACGTCAATCGCTTTTCTCTCGTTCCTACTCTGCCCCACACGGCCTGCTGAGCAGGGGGCCATTATATTGGGCTTTTTGCACAGATTGCAGTGATAGCCTACCAAACAACGAACGTTATCTATAGTACAGAGACGGCTTTGAAAACAGATGGAAGCGTTGTAAGTGTTGATTCGTAACTACTGTGGAATATTTGCCACTTAAGACATTTCATATACAGAAAACTGTGTCCTCAAAAGTCAAATTAAGCGCAACAAATGTCGCCTACAGTGTGTATGCCACGGACGTTATTTTTTTTTTTCATGTGAAGTTGACAGGGAGCCTGCTTTTCAGATCTTAACCAAAATGACGATGCACAGAGGGCCACTAAAATGACCTGCTTCGTTGGCAGTGACGTAAGAAGAGACTGATCGAATGAAGACTTGTCTCCGCTTGTGCAGCCGAACAACGCAAAGGCATGTCACGCCCTGAAGACTGAAACACGAATGCAAAAGAGTAGATGTGCGTTTCTTAACAACATTAGCCTAGCTATGCACACCCCGAAGGAAGAGCTACATGCTCTTTTGAGCCACCCACGGAAAGATTCAGCACTTCACGATTATAATAGCACCATAAAAGTGTGCTTGTTGTATACTACTATAAAGTTTTGATTGATCAGACTGGCTTTACTAGTGACGATTAGCAGGGTTTTCAGCGTCAGTGTCGCTTTTATCTATCTCTGGTACGACAGTAATAGGATTTTTGCCTCACTATTTAGGTTATCAGATCAATACAGGTTTTGATTCATTTCTAGCTCCTGCACAGCCGCCGAAAGCCAATCCTTTTTTTTTTTTTTTTTTTTTTTTCTTCGAAAGCTAATCCTAATCCTAACCACAGCCTGGACCCTAAGTCAACTGTAAGCTAATCTGATCCTAACTCTAAACCGTCAAGAAAAACGTTTTTTTTTTGTTTTGTTTTTTTTTTTTTTGATATCCCTGCTGTTTGGGAACCTTGAGAGTGACCTCTCCTGACCATGACATTTACGCTGTGCCTAACTTATGCATTATTTTTTTTCTTTGTTTCTTGGTGGACGTCAAATATTTAACAGCTCTGCAGAAAATGAGGTGATGATCTTCGCACAAAGTGGAAGGAAGCCCCTGTTCCTTCTGGTCATTTTATGGGCTTCGCCACAAGGGAAGCAACTATGCATTCCCTTCTTTCTTTTCTCTTCTTTCTTTTCTTTCTTCAGTATCCTGTCTGCTCTGTACTCAGCGTTGTCATTCTCAGCTTTACCCTTTCCTACCCCCCCCCCCCCCTTGTGCCCTTTTCGCGTCTCTTCATCACTGAGAAGAAAAAGAGACAAAAAACGCACGGAAAATATCCTATTTGCCGGCCAGCAGGACGGAGGGGGAGAGCACTAGGGACCTTGACTGACCCGACCTCCCCTTTCCTTCATCCGGCGCTGAAAACTGCCACATGTACAACAATCTCTCTAGTGTTGAGGTCTGTGTCCCTGTGAGGAACGAAGATGATGAATGTGACGAACAAGAAGGAGAGCTTATAAATACAGGACGAAAAAAAAAAAAAAAACCCAACAGAAGACGAAGATGGTAGAAGAAGAAGAAGAAGAAGAAGAAGAAGTAAGTAGTAGTAGTAGTAGAAAAGAAGAAGAAGAAGAGGATGACGACGACGTTGATGATAAGGATGATGATGATGATGATGATGATGATAAAAAAGAAGAAGAAGAAGAAGAAGAAAAAAAGTAAAAAGAAAGAAGAAGATGAAGATGAGGATGATGATGATGACGTTGATGATGATGATGATGATGATGATGATGATGATGATGATGATGATGAAGAAGAAGAAGAAGAAGAAGAAGAAGAAGAAATTAAAAGAAGAAGTAGAAGAAGAAAAGGAAAAAGGAAGAGGATGATGTTGAAGAAGAAGAAAAGAAGAAGAAGAGGAGCTCATAAAGAAGGAGAAGGAGTAAAAAGAAGAAGAAGAACAACAGGAAGAAGACAAGGCAGAGTTTGTAAATGGAGGAAGAAGAAGAAGAAGAAAAAAAAAGAGGAACTTGCAAAAAGAAGACGAGGAAGAAAAAGATGAAGAGCTTGGAAGAAGAAGAAGAAGAAGAAGAAGAAGAAAAAGAGAAGAAGTTGTTCAAATGAAAGACAAAGACGAGCTTGTAAGTATTCACTTCATTAAAGAAGGAGATTTCGATGGATGGAGAAAGACGGGCCGAGTGATGATTGAAAGTATTGAATGAGGGGATAGAAAAAGAGAGGAGCTAGGGCTACAAGGTAAAGGGGGTGAGGAGAGAGAAAGGGGGAGGAGGAGGAGAAAAGAGTGGGAAGGTGATGTGTGTGTGTGTTTGAGGGTTGGGGTGGGGTAGGAGAGGATAGAAAGTGCTTTTTCATGGTGTGCGTGTGTGTGTGTGTGGGGGGGGGGGGGGGGGGGGGCGGGGTGTGTGTGCGTGGGTGCGCACGCGTGTGTGTTTGTGTTGTTTGTGTGTGTGTGTGTGTGTGCGCGCGCGCGCGTGTGTGTGTGTGGCGTACGTACATGTGTGTGTGTGCGTGTGTGTGTGTGTGTGTGTGTGTGTGTGTGTGTTAGGGAAAGGGATAGGAAGTGCTTCATCACCGTCTCAATGCGCGCGCGCGTGTGTGTGTGTGTGTGTGCGTGTGTGTGTGTGTGTGTGTGTGTGATAGAAAGTGCTTTATCATAGTCTCAGCAATGTAACAGAACAAAGATCATCGTCTATTTTTGTTTATCGTAAGAGTAGAACTAAATTCGTCTCCAGGTTCAAGTTGTTCTTGTTATTGTTGTTTTATTTGTTTGTTCATGTTGACGGAATGGTAGAAAGATAAACGCATGCATGTAACTGTTTTAGACCTGCAAGTAATTTGATGTCTAAAAATACGAAGCAACCATAAACACTGAATAAAGAAATAAATAAAAGTGGGGTGGGGGTTAACTACACACAAAAAAAGGATCTGTTTTTTTTACCATTTTTACTCAAATAAAAATCCAACTATTTGTCCTTAACTAAAAGTGGCAGAGAAGTTGCGCATTTGTCCAAAAATTCAAACATTGTACAATGGTTTTGATTCTAGAGTGCGTTTCTCTGGCGATCCTTTAAAAAAAAAAACAAACAAAACAACAAAAAAAGAAGAAAAAAAAAAGAAAAAAAAAAAAAACGAAAACATTTTTTCAAAGGAATTCAAAGTAACTCCGCCCATTAACATGGACAAACAAATCACAAGACAAAACACGACGCGTTTCGACCTCCTAGGTCTTCTTCAGGCAAGATAAACAACATCCAGGAAATGGACACGAAGAACGAGCAACCACATATATTATGTTGTTTATGTTGTTTATCTTGCCCGAAGGAGACCTAAGAGGTCGAAACGCGTCGTGTTTTGTCTTGTGATCTGTCTGTCCATGTAAACCGGCGGAGTTAACTTGAAATTCCTTTTAAATCTTGTTCAGTTTCCGCCTACAGTCACCTCACTTTGAAACTAAGAAGCATTTTATAAGGGGCAGTAATTTCGCCATGACCCTCACCGCGTGTTAATTATTATTTACACCTGTTTTGCATCCAACCCTTTTCCTTGCCGCGGTCAGCGACATGCTCTTGCACTCTGTGTGCTGATGAGGTTAGCCGAGTTACCTACCTACCGGGCGTGGGACTTGGAGATGGCGCACATGAATATGCCGGCGAATGAAGCGGTCTTCAACTGTTATTTGCAGTTTACAACACTGCAGAAATAGGGCTGTACCTAGCACACTGTTTTTTGTTGTAGGTGTTTCAGCATTTTTTGCGGTTTGTTTGTTTGTTTTGTTTCTTCTTTTTTCTACTACTTCTTCTTCTTCTTCCCTTTTTCTTTTCGAAATAGATGTGGAGGTGGGGGGGTTTGATGAGGATTGGGAGGTTTTGTTTGTTAGCTTGTTTGTTTGTTTGTTTTCATTTTTGATTTCTGTGAAGAAGGTTGAGCAAGAGTTGTTTGGTTTCGACGGAAGCACCGTAGAGGCGAATCCGTAACGGGTTTTCCAAAGATGAGGCTTGGGTCTCCACACTCCAAAATGTTGTAAAAGTGTTTGGGATGGGACTGGGGGAGAGGGGCGGGGGGAGGTGGGGGGGGGGGGGGGGGGGGGCACTCTCCGCTCCGAAATTTTTGTCATTTCCCAGGGCGATAGGGGGGAGAACTCTCCTGTCCCAAACCTTTGTAGAAGCAGGGTGGGGAAGGGGAAGGGGAAGGGGTGGTGGGGGGGAGGTGCACTGTCCTGGTCTGAAATTTTCTAAGAGCAAGGAGTGGGGTGAACATCTTTCTCCTCTCTCAAAATGTTGTAAGGAGAAGGGGGGGGGGGGGGGGGGGGGGGGGGGGACGGGCAGGAACTTTCCCCTCCGAAAATTTGAAACAAAAAAGAAAAAAAAAAAACAACCGAGGATCAAGTGATGGAGGGAAAGGGAGAGGGGGCTGGAGGGAGGCACGGTTGTACTCTTCCGACTTTATTTTAGTTTTCGGCCAGTCTCGCCAAAACAATTTGGCGAAGGACTATTTTCGCCTGCGGAGGGCTGGGAACGCGAAGTGGGGAAGGGAGGGGGGTGGGGAGAGGGGGTCTCTAGGGATCCTTCACTTAGCGAAAATGCCATTTTTGACTGCAATGAAGGGGAGAGGGGCACCCCACACATCTTCTCTTTCCCGGCTTTGCTATCGACTGTCATTTGCGAGACACGGAGATCCGGGGCGTAGATTGATGTGTACCACAACGTTTCCTGAGGGCGCAGTGAAAATCAAACAAACAAAACCCGCGAGTCAAAGCAGAAACTCTCACAAAGGGAGCTAGTTACCAGACAAGCACATTCTGCTCAGCATTTTTCATTTCAAACTTTTCTCCTACTGTGACAGCGATGTGTACAATGACCCCACAGTCTTGTCTTTAACAGAATGGTATTATCCGAATGTGTTCGCACTCCTTTTCTATGGAGCAGCAAAACAATATTCTCGGGCGAGCTGTAGCTGGGTATATGATTTCACAGTCATGAAACATGAGCAAAACGGATTGCTGACTCTTCACTCAAGCACGTGGTGGCCTTGACACGGGTCGTCTGTGTAGCATTACCGCCATAATCAACAATGGGAACGGTATATACGTGGAATGATAACAGTGAGAATACATCACTGTGTGTGTGTGTGTGTGTGTGGTGTGTGTGTGTGTGTGTGTGTGTGTGTGTGAGTGTGAGTGTGTGTGTGGTGTGTATGTGTGTGTGTGTGTGTGTGTGTGTGTGTGTGTGTGTGTGTGTGTGTGTGTGTGTGTGTGTGTGTTTCAAGATGGTCCTGTTGTTGTTTTTTTTTTTACAGACTGGCTCGAACAACCAAAACCATTACAGTATATGTTTTTTTTTTTCATCGAATTTTATTTCGATCATTGTTTCTAACATGGAGGAAAGGCATTAAAGTGAAAAACCTGACCATATACCTTGTATAATGATCTTAAAGAAGAATTCCTGACACTTTGTATCAAACGCCAGAGAAACACTAAAAGTCCACCTGATAATGTCCATTAGTAAGTTTCAAAACGAGGTGACTGAGGGCGGAAAATGAAGCAAACTTTAAAAAAAGAAAGAGTGTTAGTTCCGCCAGACAATACAGACAAACAGATTACAGGACGAAACTCTAGTTTTAATAATAAAACTTACAGACTTGTATGTTGCGGGAGAGTTTTGATTACTTGTTGGAGATTAAAAGAAAATTGTGAGGAAAAAAGAGAAGGATAGAAGGCTCCACGGGAAAAAAAAAAGGGGAGGGGGGGGGGGGGGTTAATTTTTTTTTTTTCATATGTGAAATGAGAGGTTGGAAAAACAAAACAACAAAAAAATTATTGGAATGAGCGGAAATTTTTGTCCGTGTAAATGTTGTAGACTATTAACATACTTCAGCTCGTGTATACGTTTATGGTAACTGAATATATTATGCTGTGAAGTTGGGTTTTTCTTCTGTAGTGGGCTGTTTGGCTCACAATGAACCTTGGCGAGTCATGAGACAGGTGGCAGTGACTGCATTCCAAACTTGTGTAACGAGTCAGTCCCTGCTTCTGTCCTTTGTAGTCTGTAAGATTGTCGTCAGTGCTGACTGGTAGTTCAACAGGAGGTGGGAACAGATTACGCCCAATGGAACGCGTATGTTAGCAAACTTCAAGACTGATTTACCTTTGACCTCTGTTCGAAGGATGGAGGTTAACTATACGGCGAGTATTTTTCTCAACAGGCTCAACCTAGATAGTAAACATATCAAACAAAGAAATCATCGCTGAACAAAAGGAATCATCCTGACACACTCTTTTCGCTAGATAAACGTTGCAGAAATCGAGCAGTATGACATACTTGTTTTAAAAAGAAAAAAGTATGAAACTCAGAACTATAAGTAGAAGTTTCTTTGTGACGCATTATATTTTGGGGCATCTCATGATAAAGCGACAGTCATCTCTTATTCAGCAGATCTGACGTGTTTTCACCAGCGCTTGTTGGTTTGTCTTCCTGCTAGCGAAATAACATGAAAACTACTGAACGAATCTGAACCAGCTTTTGGTGAAAAAATGATATGTCGTACGAGAACAAAACCGTGAAATTTGGCTCATTTCGGTACAGATCCATGGTGCGTATCTTGATCAAAGGGCAGATCCGGGATCCGTTTAGCACGATTACGCGCAAAGGCATTGAACTGATGTTAACAAAACGAGGTGGGAAGGAGAATTGTGTCTTCAGTATAAAGCCAGTAGATTGAGGTGCAGATCCTCAGTGCCGATCCGGGATTAAAGGGATTGTTCAGAAACCGTTTGACAATGGCGGGTGTCTGCGCTCACCTGTCTGTCCATCTAGTTGGGGCATTGTCTCTCTGACAATGAAGTTCGTATCCTGATCAGATCGGTTCCCTGTGCTAGCAAGCCCTCAAAGGCTGTTCGTAGCTGAAATGAACCTTTAGATCGCGAAGCTAGATCGTCTGGTTTGCGATCTCGACGATCCCTGTCTCTGTTCTGAATTGACCTATCTTTAGGTTCAAGGTCTAAGATCAGTTAGTTTTGCAAATGGTGTCGATCCAAAGTTCGCAGGGTGAACAAATTCACTCAGAACTTCGTGGGAACTGTTTAGAATCGCGCTAAGGGTAGCAACCGCATGAAAGTTCTCCTGTAATAGAAATCGATTTGTGACTAGTCCACAAACTCTCAAGTAATGGAAATCTGTTTGCGGTTGTTATCCTAAATTCGCATTCTCGATATGTAAGCAAACACTTTCATTCATTCGGTACAGCCAATTCATTCAAGTTCGCTCTTCTGTAATAGAAACCAATTTGTGACTAGTTTTGACAGATTGTCTAGTGACAGAAATCAGCTTGTGATTGGTTGACGTAAATTTGTTATTCTGGTATGTAAGCAAACATTTTTATACGGTACAGCCAGTGCATTCAAGTTCGCAGAAATGAATTAGTTAAATTTCGGACCAAGACATTGCCAGAATCGCTTTCCCAACCTGTTTGAAACAGTTCCAGGTTCAGAAAACCTGACGATGTATTGTAGTCAAGTACCAGCGACCAGTATTTTGCAGGGTGTATCCCCTCGCTTGTGGAAATATGTTCAAACATCAATTCAGAACCAGGTGTTCAGTTTGTCGATCTCTGCAAACTACACCGTGGATTGCGAGCTTCTGCTAAGAGGGAAATTAAGACTGGTCATCAGTTTGTGATCTCGCGAGATACGTGAACTGGCGGTATGTTCGATGAAGAACGGACCTATTCAGAAGGGTGCTTTCAGTCCTTAACAATACTTCCGTAAAAAACTTTATTTCTTGATTGTTCTATTTGGACAACTGGGACGTCAAGAGTTCTGCTGTTGGTTCTTGCAGACCTCCCTACGGCGCTCTGGGAGGGGCAGTCTGTGAAATGCCTGGGCTGGCAGCGGCATATGTCTGTTCTCTGCTGTCTGAAGAAACTGTCGGTCGGCAGCACTGGCACCGATTCCTCGACCATTCAGTGCATGAAAACAATTCTCTGCCTTTGCGCATATTTTCCAGGCTTTGGAATCTGAGGTCATTGAGTATGACGGAGATACAGGCTTTTGTTTTTTTAAATTCTTTTTCTACTACACACATGCCTGAAATATGCATACCGTCAACAGAATTCCAAATGCCAAATGATTATACAAGCGCACGCGTATAGCATGACAAAAAAT
>JADBJO010007417.1:10000-15000 GCA_016801955.1 Conus betulinus | reverse complement strand
TCTGTCTCTCTGTCGGTCTCCGTCTCTCTCTATCTCTCTGTCTCTCTCTCGCTCTCTCGCTCTCTATCTCTATCTCTATATCTCTCTCATCGCAGTTCTCTATCTCTCACTCTCTCTCCTCACTTCTGTATAATCCTTCTCTCTCTCTCTCTCTCTATCTCTCTCTCTCTCTCTCTCTCTCTCTCTCTCTCTTTCGCCCTCTCTATCTTCACTCTTCTCCCCACCATTTCTTGTAGGCTTTTTCTCTCTCTCTCTCTCTATCGCTATCTCTATCTCTCTCTCTCTCTCTCTCTCTCTCCTCTCTCTATCGCTTGTTCTATCTCTCTCTCTCTCTCTCTGACTCACTCTCTCTCTCTCACTTCTCTCTCCCCACCCTTGTATGCTCTCTCTCTCTCTCTCTTCTCTCTCTCTCTCTCTCTATCGTTCTCTC
Source organism: Conus betulinus (assembly GCA_016801955.1). NCBI lineage: Eukaryota > Metazoa > Mollusca > Gastropoda > Neogastropoda > Conidae > Conus > Conus betulinus. The sequence continues at coordinate 14,570 of JADBJO010007417.1, read as the reverse complement.
TCTCCTCTGTCTGTCTGTCTGTCTGTCTCTCTGTCTGTCTGTCTGTCAGTCTCTCTCTGTCTGTCTGTCTCTCTGTCTGTATTCTGTATGTCTTTCTGTATATCTCTGTCTGTCTGTCTGTCTCTCTCTCTCTCCCATTCACTTCCTCTCTCCACTCATGTATGCTCTCTGTCTGTCTGTCTGTTCTGTCTGTCTGTCTGTCTATGTCTGTCTGTCTGTCTCTTCTCTCTCTCGTCTGTCTCTCTCTCTCTCGTCTCTCTCTCTCTCTCTCTCTCTCTCTCTCTCTCTCTCTCCTCTCTCTCTCTCTCTCTCTCTCTCCTTGTTTGTCCCTTTCACCACGTGGAGAGAAAATGCAAATGGAGTGCCCGACATGTTTTATTATTCTTCCAGAAACAGGTGGAGAAAAAAGCAAGTGCTTCTCCGAGATCGAGAAAAGCGTTCTCCTGGACAGAAATACCTGTATTATTGCCTACAAAAGCAGACATTGTTCTGTCGTGCTACTCAATTAGTGCGAGCGCGCGCCGCGCGCGCGCGCGCGACACACACACACACACCACACACACACACACTACACACACACACACACACATACACACACTACACACCGACACACACACACCACACACACACACCACACACGCACGCACACACACACACACACACACACACACACACACACCATCAAACACACAACATACACACACACACACACACACACACCACACACACACACGTGCGCTCGCGCGCACGCACGCACACACACACGCACCTACGCACACACACACACACACACACACACACCATACACACACACGCGCGCGCGCACACGCACACGCACACGCACACGCACGCATACACATGATTGCCCCCTTGATAAATATTGTAAACAATGTATGTGTATGTTTCATCATAGCAATCGCAATCTGAGAGAGTTAAAAAAGACGCTTCAGCACAGTGAAAAACAAAGTATCATTTCTTGATGAGCACCAATAAATCATTGTGTACCATGGAAAATGAAGCCTAACAAAGCGTGCGTGTGCGTAATGGAATTAGCTCTCCTTTTGTCTCCTATCTGCCACCACCCTCCTTCCCTTTCCTGAACAATCTAATCTGCCCCCCTCAACCCCCACCCCCCCGCACGCACACCACACACACACACACACACACACACACACACACACACACACACACACACACACACACACACACACACACGCCCTTCTCGCTCCCACTTAACCGTTAGCAGCACGGGGGGAGAGCGGAGAGGTTGGTCAAGGTCGAACGCATCTTGGATCCGCCCTTTGATGATCCGGATCCGCACCACACATCTGCATCAAAATTATTATAGGATTTGTCTCTGGACCACAAGTTTCGTTGAAAATAGCACTGCATGTTGCTGTTTTTTTCCTCCTCGTAATCTCGTGAACAAACATGCACACAACCAGCAAAACCAACAGATGCGATTGAAATTTTACCCTCCCTGGGGTTGCAGGGGGGGGGGGGGGGGGGGGGGGGGGGGGGGGGGGGGGGGGAAAAGGGGGTACGTGTTTGTTGGGGAGCGGGAGGGTTGAGGGAAGAGTAATACTAATACAACCCAAGAACATCCCTTCAAACCATCAGACGTCAAACAGATGTCGGCAGCGATTAGATGCAACATATGATGCACGCGCTGGGGGGGGGGGGGGGAGGGGGGGGTGGGGGAGGGGGGGAAGGCAAAGTTGTGCAAGGAAGACGGATAAACTAGTCAGAGTAGAGGATGGATGGATGGTAGAGAGGATATGAGGGGCGGAGGTTGTTGTTTGTTAAGGGGGGTGGGGGAGGGGAGATACCTTGGGGAGGTGAGGGTAGGAAAGGAAGAGGTGGGGGGGGGGGCGGCGAGTGGGTGGGGGGGGGGGGGGGGGAGAAAACGAGGGTGGTGGTGGGAGGGGAAGAGGCGCTGGTTAAAAAAAGAAAATGCATTGAATTCGTCCTACACAAACTTTGTCTGGCTGTGTTCGTTAGGTTTGGTTGGCAGCCAGAAACCGAGTGATAACCAAGAGGCTTTTGACTCTGTCTACCTGTCTGTCTGTTTGTCTGTCTGTCTGTCTGTCTGTCTGTGCCTGCCTGCCTCTGTCTGTCTGTCTGTCTGTCTGTCTGTCTGTCTGTCTCTCACTCACTCTCTTATCTCTCTCTCTCTCGTTCGCTGTGTGTGTGTGTGTGTGTGTGTGTGTGTGTTGTGTGTGTGTGCGCGCGCGTGCGTCTGTGTGTTTTGTGTGTGTGTGTGTGTGTGTGTGTGTGTGTGTGTGTGTGTGTGTGTGTGTTTCGTGTAAATTATCACCAAACCCCCTATAAAAGTGGTCTGGACATACGGACAAAATGAACCACCAGTCGGCTCTCCGATACGCCCCTCCCCCTCCCCCTCCTCCCCGCTCCCCCTCCGCCTCTCGCCCTCCCCCCCCCCCCCCCCCCCCCCCCCGGCCATCCCCAACCCACACACCCCACCAAAGAAATGGATAATATCACACCACCGAAGAACATAGCATTTATGCAGAAAGGGAAGAGAACGCAGACAGAGAAAGAGATACGATCGGACAAACATTGCTGAGTGAAAGAACTTTGCCGCGAACTCATGGAAGCACATTCCAACAACAAATTAACTGTCAGATGTGGAGACAATTGGTGCAAAGTTCATCGTTCTAGTGACCTCTCCACCCACCACCCACCCACCCCCTCCTCCTTCCCAATCTTCCCCCCTCTCCTTCCTCCCTCTCCCGCACCTACGACCTTGGTGGGCGTGGAAACACAGTAAATGCAAATGTCGATTATTGAAAAGTCATGTGTTCGTATTCATGGTTTTCGTTTCTTTCAAAGCACGCGTGCGCACCCACGCACGCACGCACGCACTCACGCACGCACGCACGCACGCTCACATGCACGCACACACACGCACTGCGCGCATGCGCGCACGCACGCACGCACAGGAGCGCGCGCACGCACACACACACACACACACACACAAAAGAGGGGGGGAGAGATGAGAATACGGGAGCACACACACACACACAAGCACACACCACCAGTACTGAGAAGAGAGAGAGGAGCACAGGAGATGAGAGACGACAGAGAGATAGAGAAGAGAGAGAGAGAGAGAGAGAGAGATTGAAAGAGAGAGAGAGAGGAGAGAGAGAGAGAGAGAGAGGAGATGAGAGGAGAGAGAGAGAGAGACATTCAGACAGTATTTCCTTCTTTCCTCCTGTTTTTGTTTGCTTGTTTGTCTGGTGGTTTGTTTGTTTTGTTATTCTCCACGGCCAGTGGGCACAGCAGCTGTGAACTATTGCTAAGGACAGGCAATGCCATCGTCATGAAGGCGCTGCCACTCGCAGACTGACCCATATACACCGCGCACCACATCTGTTACGCCACATAACTTAAGTGCGCAAGGTTGACTGCCAAACATACAAAGCTGTGAGCAAATAAAGAATAAGAAATGCAAACGGATTCGGTATACCAGGAATCAGCCAAGAAATACAAAACAATATCACATTGTGTTTCAGGATTGAAGAACCGTTTAAAACTGGCGTGTAGGCTTTGAAAAGAGAAAAAAAAGAAAAGAAAAAAAGCAAATTTACTGTTACCAATCCGAGGGGTAGTGTAAAAACATATCAAGTGTGAAGTAGCAAGTGGTAATTTCTGTCTCATTTCCGTTTTCGATTTGAGATATTTGGGGGGTAAAAAAATGAATAAGAAATAGTTGACAGAAATGGTACACGATGAAAGTTTTTGTCAAGTGTGTTATCAGAATGTTGAAAATGCTCTTCGCTTTTGTTTTTTCATCGTAATGCCGGCATTTATAGCAAGTAATATGAACATGGTTTATTTCTCATATCTATAGCAATTCGAAATAAAGATAATTTATTTTTCATATCTATAGCAATTCGGAATAAACATATTTTTTTTTTATATCTATCTGCAACTAGACGTGATCTAATTGCCATAATTATTTGCATTGGGTTATGGAGATAATTATTACATCGTCTTTCGCCTAATACATTGTAGAGAAACGAATAATATTAGAAAGAAAAGATTGACCTCCTCATAGCGTAGCTTAGTGTGTGTGCGTGTGTGCGCGCGCGTGCGTGCGTGCGTGTGTACATATTAGTTTCCTGTTATTTACCCTTCTTCCCGTTTTCTTTCTTCCTGTCGCCTCCATAAGCTAAATTATTCCCGTGGCAACAGGGCTGTTATAACGCCATTCGGTTTATGAAAATTTGGTTGTTGTCCTCCTCTCTCTTCTCTCTCTCATCTCTCTCTCTCTCTCTCGCTCTCTCTCTCTCTATCTCTCCTCTCTCTCGTCTCTTCTCTCCGGTATCTGTCGGTATGCCTATATCCCCCCCCTCTCTCTCTCTCTCTCCCTCTCTCTCTCCTCATCTGTCGATCTGTCGATATCCCCCTCTCGCTCGCCTCCCTCCTCTCGCTCCCTCGCTCCCCCTCTCTCGCCTCTTTCTCTCTCTCTCTCTCCCTCTCTCACTCTCTCCCCCTCCCCCAGTCTCTCTCTTTTCCTCTGCTCTCTCTCTCTCTCCACCACTCGGTC
>JADBJO010007417.1:0-5000 GCA_016801955.1 Conus betulinus | reverse complement strand
TGTGCAATGCATGTGTGTGTGCATGTGCGCGCGCGGATGCATGCGTGTGTGTGTGTGGTGCGTGTGTGGGTGTGTGTGTGGGTGTGTGTGTGTGTGTGTGCTCTGTTCAAAATATGTAACATCTCATCAGAGGGAGACAATGAATAAGAGAGAGCCAGACAGATAGACAGACGGATGGACCGACAAAGACCGATTGAAAGAGAGAGAGAGAGAGAGAGAGAGAGTTTTTGAGAGAGAGAGAGAGAGAGGAGAGAGAGAGAGAGAGGGAGGAGAGAGCGAGAGAGAGAGGAGGAGAGAGAGAGAGGAGGGGGGGAGGGGGGGGGGCGAAGACGAGAGCTTGGCAAAAGTGGTAGTGACATACTTCAATGGCATTGACTTTTTACAAACGCTAGGGCCAACGGAGCACATGAGACTACATGGCAGACCAGAATGAAGAAAAACGCGGAAACATGTAATGTCGAATCGCATTAAATGGCTTCAATTCGAGCTAAACGAGAGAGAGAGAGAGAGGAGAGAGAGAGAGGAGCGAGGAGGAGAGAGGAGAAGAGAGAAAGAGAGGAGAAAGAGAAGAGAGAAAGAGAGGAGAGAGAGAGAGAGAGGAGAGAGAGAGGGGAGGGCAGAGAGAGCGGCACAGAGAAAAGAGACGAACGGACAGACAGACTGACAGACAGAAAATAAACAGAAATGGACAGGGACACTCACAGACGGGGGAGGGTGGGAAGACACACGCGGGACTTTCAGTCAAGTGGAGGGACGGGAGATACACACAGACAGAGACACGCACCGACAAGAATACACACAGACGTACAAGACGTATGGTTATCCCCCACCCCCACCCTCCCACTCCCTTCCTCTATTCCGTCCTCCTTTTCCACCTGATGCCCCCCCCCCCCCCCCCACCCGCAAACTTTCTCCTTCCCAACCCATCCCCCCTGCATTATGCTTCAATCCTACTAAAACTTGTTTCATTTGATATACTTTAATTCCCCGATCAACATACACTAAATAAACCACCAGGATAAGTCAGTGTCTGCCTATCTTACCACCCATCCAACCTCTCCTCTTGTCCCTAACACAGGTCTCTCTGTCTCGCGCGCGCGCGCGCGCGCGCGCACACACACACACACACGCACACGCACACACACACACACACACACACACACACACACACACACATTCGAACCAAATACAGCAAAAATGTTAAATGCGTATGTGGGAAAATGTTTAGTGTAAGTCACCTATTACTAGATTGTCCGAGAGCAAAGAATACAGTGCACAAGGCCGATACTAATGTTTCAAATGATAGATCGACACCACTGACATTACCTAAAATGTTAAATAATTATGCTTTCTTAGTTCATTATGTCCACATTTATTACACAGTCCAGTAGGAATTTATCTTTAACTTTCAATAACCCCTCATATACAAAAAGAAATCACACACACACACACACACACACACACACACACACACACACACACACACACACACACACACACACACAACTGTCTCTCTCTCTCTCTCACACACACACACGTTAAGTGGGAAGACGTTAAACTGAAGAAGAAGAACAACAACAACAACAACACACACCACAACACACACACACACACAGACACAGACACACACACACACACACACACACACACACCACACACACACACACACACACACACAACACACGCACGCACGCACACACACACACACATACACACACGCGCGCGCGCGCGCGCGTGCGCGCATGCACACACACACACACACACACACACACACACACACACACACACACACCACACACACACACACAGACTCGCACGCACACACACACGCACACGCACACACACAATCATACGTTGTTGTTGTTTCGTTGTTGTTGTGTTTCGTCTAATAACACTTACAGTGAACAGACGTTAAACTAAAGAACTGACTAACACAGACGTATACACGGCATGGCTTAAAAACAACAACAACAACAACAACAAACAAACAAAACAAACAAACAAGCAAGACACGTACAGTTGGAGACTCAAACGGACAAGAATTCCGTGCAAGGTATACAAACAGAAACAAGAATGTCATTCACTATATTCTTCCCTATCGACCCGTGCGATCGAAGGTTGCGGCCCTTTGCGTGTTGAGCAGCCAATGTTACGAAAAGCAGCTTCGATTCGTTGTTCAAGAAAAACTGAAACCGCAATGAATTCTGGGAGGCAGATTTCCCAAGCGGGTACGTCACACAATCTTGTCGTAAGATTCACAGGGGACAGCACGGCATCGCGTGTGCGATTGGGTTTTTGTTGTGAAAATTAGAATTCGATCGTGAGACAACAAGTAATCTGGATGTGAGAGGGACTTACATGAAGGAATCTGAGAAGGGGAAAGCATCTTAAGTTAAGACAAAAGAGCTTCATGGCAGCTAGTTTGAAAATCATCCAGAGAGAGAGAGAGAGAGAGAGAGAGAGAGAGAGAGAGAGAGAGAGAGAGAGAGATTTCAGGGGAGAAAAATAGCTTTCTAATGATGATAAAGAAGAATGACTGTAAGTAAGTTTTTCATTCAAAATATTGGACTAGATTTTGCAGCACAAAAAATAACGAGTGATTTTTATGTTGATTGTATAATTTTTTTAGATATATTTTTGTGAGTTTATAGAAAATTGAAATAGATGGATATATGTTTCGTGCCCGTATTTATTGAAATTTAATACTGTATTTAGCGCATTTCACCGTATGTCGACCTGCTGGTAAAAGTTTGGAATTATTGAAATTAATATCCCAGTATGCATTTTGACACGGGAGAGAGAGGGGGGGGGGGGGGACCTTTTACACCCTAGATTTTAAAGCACAAAAAAAGATCGAACGAAATTTTATGTTGATTGCAAAAGTTTTTTTAAAAAATATATTTCATGAGTTTTTAGGAGATTCAAACTAATTGACATTGTTATGTTTTGTGCCCAGTAATAGACAGAATTCGAAAATGTATTTAGTGCATTCGTATGCCGGTCTTCTTGTAAAAAAGAAACAAAATCTAAATTGTCAAATAAATATTCCAGCGTGCAAATTGACTGGGGAGTGTGTGTGTGTGTGGGTGTGGGGGGGGGGTCTCGTAGAAGTTAGCTCGAGTGAAAATGAAATAGCACACGAAGGTAACAACAACAGCACCTGCTTGCTTGTATTAAGTTTTGGAGTAGCATATGCAGACGGCACAAAAACAGCCGAGGATATCTATGTACAGGGCATTTAGAGACAGGGATACCTGCGGTCGGGGATACACGCAGACGGGGATATACTTACGGACGGGAACGTGTAAAAATGGGGATATGTGTATACAGACTAGGACATAGTGGCGGGAATGCAATACAGATGGGGATATAAAGAAGGGAACACATACAGACAGGGATTATAGAGACGGAGAAAATCATACACACGAGAAGTAGAGAAGAGGCACACACACAGACGGGACGCCTACAGACGAGGATCTAGAGACGGGACACGTAGACATACGGCCACTTACAATCACAGGAACACTGACAATGTAAAAAGAACATACAGAGACGGGGACACATATAGGTAGGGGACACTGACAATGTAAAAAGGACGTACAGAGACGGGTACACATATAGACAGGGAAAATAGAGACGGAAACAGTTTGCAGACGGGGACATACGGTAAGAAGGGGACACATACAGCCGGAATATATCGAGGCGGGGATATGTACAGGCAGGGATAGAGAGACAGGACTCATACAGACAGAATATATCGAGACGGGGATGTATACAGGAAGGAATAGAGAGACAGGATACATACAGACAGAATATATCGAGACGGGGATGTATACAGGCAGGGATAGAGAGACAGGACACATACAGACAGAATATATCGAGACGGGGATGTATACAGGAAGGAATAGAGAGACAGGATACATACAGACAGAATATATCGAGACGGGGATGTATACAGGCAGGGATAGAGAGACAGGACACATACAGACAGAAATATATTGAGACGGGGATATATACAGGCAGGGATATAGAGACAGGGACACATACAGACAGAATATATCGAGACGGGGATATATACAGGCAGGGATACAGAGACAGGACACATATAGACGGAATACATTGAGACGGGGATATATATACAAGCAGGGATACAGAGACAGGACACATACAGACGGAATACATTGAGACAGGGATATATATACAGGCAGGATACAGAGACAGGACACATAACGAACGGAATATATTGAGACGGGGACATAAATGTACAGGCAGGGATATAGAGACGAGACATATAAAGACGAGGGGATACAAAATAGACGGAAATGCAGAGACGGAGACACAAGACTGAAGGGAATGCAGAAGAGAATACAGAGACGGGGATGTGGGGGGGGGGGGGGGGGGGGGGGGGGGGAGAGGGGGGGGGGGAGGGGGGCGTAGACACAGAGACAATGACAGTAGACAAAGGCAGTTGACAGAAATGCCTCCCGCCTTTCCTCAAGCGATTTTTGTTTCTTTCTTTCTTTGTGTTGCTGTAAAGTTTGCTAGTGTATTCTATTCTGCTATTTCTTCTGTTCTATTCTTGTCGTTTCTGTTCTTCTTTCTGGTATTTTCTTAAAAAAGAAAAGTTTATTTTCATGGGACTTCTGTTCATTTTCATGTTAACAGTTTTTTAAAAAAAATCTTTTAGATCTGTTTTGTTTTGATGTTTTTTATTGCAGTGTGTGTGTGTGTGGTGTGTGTGTGTGTGTGTTTCGATGTTGATGGCGAAGCAGTCTGCAACATAAACCGTAAAATTCCGGTTTAGTGCTCCCCAAACGCTAAAGATGCTGAAGATGCTGGAGAAAGTGGCATCACGCAACCCCGTTTGGCTGCATCGGGTTTTCTTTTGTGTTTGTTTTAATTGTCTACAAAAACATCATTCGGGTTTTCACAGACAGTTGAGTCCCTTGACGACACCGCAGGCCACCTCCATTGGAAAATTGAAGGACTGTTCTGTCAAG
>JADBJO010007416.1:95000-110000 GCA_016801955.1 Conus betulinus | reverse complement strand
TGTGAGGCCCCCACCCATGCAAATATGTCTAGGATGGACTGGGATCTGTCCGAGTGGGAGGCAGGGGCCGGTGTTCACAATTGGTCTGACACAGGAGCCACGCGTGGAGGCCAAGCATCCGAGGGTTGGAGTGAGGGTGGCCTGAGCAGGGTTTGCCTGAGCATGTCCCAGCGATGATTTAGTTTGGAGGTGGGAACATGGGTGAGGGACTTGGAGGTCTGGAAACCAGGACTGGGCCGGCCACCACGGGGTTACGAGGATAAGCCGGGGGTCTTTCCAGCCTTGCCTTCCTGATCACCTTATGGAGGATTGGGAAGCGGGAAAAGGCATAAGCTATGAGGCCGGTCTGGGGAAGGGAGAGAGCATCAATAGCAAACGCTTGGGGATCGGGGACGGGAGAGATGTACACTGGCAGACGATGATTGAACCGGGTGGCAAACAGGTCAACCATGGGTCTAAACCAGTGTTCCCACACCATGGTCAGGGTGATCCTGCTGAGGGTCCACTCCGTGTGGAGGACGGACCTGGATTGGCTGAGATAGTCGCCAGAATGTTGCGCGTCCCGGCTATGTGTCTCGTGCGTAGGGTGATTCCACGCGTGTGACACGAGTGGAGGACAGCCTCTGTCTGGAGGGAGAGGCTGATGGAGCGTGCCCCCCCCCCCCCCCCCCCCCCTTGTTCATGTAGCAAGCCACAGAGGTGTTGTCTGGGAGAAGGAGAACAAATTGGTGTGTGACCTGGGCCTGGAAGTGGAGAAGAGCAAGTCTGACCACTTCCAGTTCCAGGACGTTTATGTGGAGATGGGCAGTCCATGGATCCCACACTCCTGAGGCATGGCTGCTCTCCAAGTGGGCCCCCAGCCCGAGTTGGAGGCGTCCATGTAAAGGGGCCAGGGTGTGGGTAGGGAGGAAAATGGGAACCCCATGGTTCAGGGTAGAGGGGCTGAGCCACTCCTCTGTGGCCAAAAGGAACCAATGGTCGAAGGTCTGAGACCAACGCTGGCAAAACTCCTGTTGGTGTTGATGCTTGGGGACCCGGTCTAGGGGAATGAGGGATGATAGGGACTCCATCATCTGCAGGAGGGAGGAAAGGGTCCTGGCCGATGTGTGGGAGGACAGGCGGAGGTGGGAGATGAGGTCCAGTAAGTGAGTGGACCTCTTCAGGGTGGGGAAGAACTGCATGGAGGTCGTGTCGAAACTCATGCCCAGAAAGGAGAACCGCTGACTGGGGCTGGCTCGCACTTGCTAGCGAGGCACATAGGTGCAGAAATTTGGATGTGTGGGCTAGGCACTGGGGCCAGGAGGGAGCCAGGATGAGTCAGTCATCAAGGTAAACCAGGAGGCGAATGTCCTCCTATCTGGCGAGGGAGGCCATCTCATTGACTACCTTCGTAAAAATGAAAGGAGCCAGGGAGAGGCTGAAGGGGAGCGCCTTGAACTGGAACACCCATCCCTAACTGACGAACTGAAGGTAACATCTGTGAGAGGGGTGTATGAGGATCTGAAAGTAGGCGTCCTTCAGATCTATTGAAGTGGCCCAGCCCTGATGGTGGATGGAGTCCCTGATCTGGGTCAGGGTCTCCATCTTGATTTGGTGGGCCTGAGGAACTTGTTGTTGAGGGGGATGAGGTCGAGGATGGGCCTCCAGCCTCCGAGGATTTGGGGACCACAAAAAGGTGGGAGTAAAACCCAGGGTTGGGATGGGAAATCTCTGTGATGGCCCCCTTTTGGAGAAGTTCCTATACTTCTAGGTGAAGAGTCTCTGCTTGGGCAGGAGGGGGTTTGCTGGGGGAAAGGGGAGGGAAGGCCAGGAGAGGGGGACGTTCATCTGCCCAAGGCAGATGGAACCCCTCTTGTAACACTGCTACTATCCATGGGTTGAGGCCCATGCGACGCCACTGGTGGGCGTGCCGAGATAGGCCGTCTGCCAGAGGGGCTGAGGGGCCAGTAGGGTGCGAGATTCTGTCAGATCCCTCTCCCCAGTAGGTGCAGGAGGTGGGTTTGGTGGTAAAGGTACCCCCCGCACCAGGTCACCAGGAGGTGAGTACCCCAGTCGCCTCTGAGGTTTGGCTGTTGGCTGAACCGAAAATTCTGCTTGGAGCGTTTAGGCTTCGGCGTAGGGGATTTAGGAGGGCGCTGGGTGGGCCGAGAGGAGCGAGGTGATGCCTGCTTGGGTAAGGCATGGTTCTGGCCGGGGCAGAGGGGGAACACCAAGGGGTTTTTTTAGCAGCGGGACGCAGCTGAAGGGGATAGGCCTGGCCGCGAAAGAGGCTGCCTGCTGGCGTTCTTCGGCTGCATGTGATATGACCGCAGTCAAATAGTTGCCGAAGAGCGAATGATCCTGCCCCGGAATGCACCTCAAGGCTGATTTGAGCGTCGGGGAGAGGTTGGACCGTGACAACACGGTATCTCTCCCCGGCAATAAGAAGTTGAAGTGGGTCCTGGCAGCACTAGCTGTCCATTGCATCCAAAAGGTGGTCCGAGATCTTTGTTAACCAAGACTCGTACCAAGGGGTCGCTGAAGGGGCGAGGGTCCGTCTCCTGTGTATCCGAGTCACCATCAGGGGACACAGGGACACAGGGACGTCACCATCCTCCTCCAGCCATATTTCCGCCACCCACTGCAAAAACATGTCCACAAAGACATGCCCAGCTATGGAGTGAAGTATACCCATTCTGACCATGCGGTCCTACTCCGCCAAGTGCTTTGCAGAGAACGTGGTGGAGGTAGGAGGGGCCAGATTGGAGATGAAACGACAGTCGTCCGCGAAAATGGCCATCTCCCTGGTTGCGGGGTTGTCTGAAAACAGGGAGGCAATAGGGGGCTTACGGGGGTCCCTGAGGAAAAGAACCAACCTGGGACGCATTAGGGGCCGAGAAGGACTCTTTCCCTAGAGGAGGGACGGCTTGTGCACCCCTGGCCTGAGCCGCCGGGCCGTGCCAAAGAGAGGAAATAGTCTGGGCGCAAGGATTCTAGGCTGAGAAGAATGTCGTGCTGGGTGCGGCCTGACGTATTTCTCCTGGGAAAGGACATTGGCGGAGGGGGGGAGTCCCTCACAATAATGTCCAGGCGCCATCTTTCTAGGGCGGGAAGGTCGCCCAGGGAGGTTATGGGCACGTCTTCCTCGTCCTCTGACTCAGGGTGGTCGGGGTCCTGCCGAGGTTGTGGGGAACCTACAGCAGGAGGCAAGGGCAGAGGTGCGTGAGGGTCCCGCCCTGGCTGGGGAGTGGGGGAAGGCGAGGGCGGGTCCCTCATGGCTCCATGATCGGCGGACAGACTAAGGGGGGGGGGGGGGGGGGGGGGGGGGGGGGGTGCGACTTGCCGATCAGACAGTGCCCGAGAGGAGGGAGGACCGAGGTCGAGCCAGGCGTTAGAGGTTGGATACCACAGGCAGCCGAACATAAGGTCCTGGTGGGTGTCTGACCTAAGCCACTGGTCCCTCTCAGGGGCATAGAGCCACAGGTCCCTGAGGAGGCATGGGGGCTTCGGTGGCCCTGGGGTAGAATTTCCTCGGGGGTCTGGGTAACCTGCAACACCATGGGGGGCGGGGCAGCGAGAGAGCGAGGTCTGTTGTACCCCTCACCCCCACCCCCTGGAAAGTGCACTGCCACCTGCACCTCCCTGTAGGATCCAAGCGGGCCCCATGTGAAGCAGGGGGAGTTGGGGGGGGGTGGTGGCAGTTGAGCCTCCTACTCGCGAGTGTGCAGGTTGGAGTGGCTGCGATGCCGTGGCCACCCCCTGGTAGGGACCTTACAGGTTACCCGTGGTCCCGCGGGTCGATCCCCCCCCCCCCCCCCCCCCCCGGAGGAACGGGACCACGGACGTTGTCCAAGTGGGGGGCGGAGTAAGCCTGCCCCCAAACATCCTAAACCCCTAGGGGAAAGTGTGATGGCTGATTGGGGCCAGTTTGTAGGTCCCAGGGACTAGTCAGAACTCTGCTGCCGGAGTGTGGGCGCTCCTCGTGCGGGAGTGGTGGCTGCACAACTGGGGAGAGCGTCCTGAGACAGTGTGGCCATTGTGGGGGGGGGGGGGGGGGGGGGGGGGGGAACTAGGGACATACTGCTCGTCTAGGCGAGTGACAGGCGGTGATTCCTGGCGCGTCCCGTCACCCGTGCTGGTGCGTGCCTCGGCATAGTCCCTGGGGGCCACAGGTCACGTGACTCAGCATGATAGCGAGAATCATCACCAAGCGTCAGAGGGGAAAAAGGCTAGCTGGCTGGAGAGGGGGTGGGTGTGGGTGGGAGAATAGGAGGAAGAGCGCTTATTTCGACCCTTCCCTTTGAGGGGAGCCTTGCCTTTTGATTTTTGTTTTAAGGTATCAAAGGACAGGTACTTAGAAATAGTAGCAGCTTGCCTAGTTGCCTTCGGACGCAGTGATCGTGCGTCCGCCGGTCGGTGTCAAGGTCAAGTGACCTAGGGTTAGGAGGAGACGGAGCAAGTGGTGAAGAAAGGCACAGTGGACACCCCAAACTCCCGACACCAGGAAACGCAGGGGTAAATTCAAAACAACATTTATTTCTGCAACACTAACATAAATTTCATATCATTCACACAGATATGGGACAAGGGAAACTGAAGAAGAAAAGAGGACAGACGAGGAGCAAGTTCTGAGAAGGTGGGAAATAGAGAGAGAAGGATAGATACCTACCAGAAACTATCTATTTAAGGGGACAAAGTAACCCCAATACACCTTCCCCCAGAACCGGGTCACCCGCCTATTGTTTGCCCTAAATCCCACTACTAATCACTATGTCCCTTCAAGTAAAAGAAGAAAAAAGCAAGGAACACACCTACACATTTAATTCACGGGACAAACCACACAATTCATCCCTTTCACACTAATGTCATCCACATTCCATTCATTCAAAATAATCATCCATTCATACCGTCTTGGTTGGCACACAGCTGCTTCCACGCCCTCTACACTACAGCTCAAAGTTACTCAGCTCATCTATCAATGGAGTCCAGGAACCACGTCTCGCAGTAGACCCCTTGGAAGACTCCTCCACGGTGACTGAGTCCGTCAGCTGCGTCGCCCGTTTCAGGTCCCCGTTGCGCTCAGCTGCCAGTCGCCAAGGTGACCGAACTAGCCCCCCCCCCCCCCCCCCCCCCCCCCCTACCCGATGGACCTCAAGCGACCTGCATTGTAGAAGGCGCTGAAATGCGCCCAAACCAGAACCAAAAAAAAAAAAAACGCCCTGCGGCGAAGATCAGTGTCTTTCAAAGAAATTCTCCATATAAAACCTAAATGTGTAGGCGCAGTGAAGAAAGACATGAAAACAGTGTGTGCGAACCATTTATATTATCACTTAATTTCTCTTTATGTTAAAATATAATTTGAAATCTACATTTAATTTTTAGAAAAAAAAATTCCCCCAGTTTTGTTTTCTATGTGTGAAAATAGAAATTAACTCCCTTTATTTTCCCACCCCCCAAAAAAAAAAAAAAATTAAATAAAGAGCCCTCATTCATCCTTACATACGTCCATCCATAAAAAAAAAAAATATCAAACATTTGGGACAGACAGGACGAACAGGAACAGACAATACGAAAGGAAAGGGGCCAACGCGGGCGTCGCGATGGGAGATCCCTGTTTCCGACTTAATATTAGTCGGATGAACACCCTATTTACGTCCGCATCCATCTCGCATGTCTGTATTCCAAATTACAAATATTTTAAAATAATAATGCCAAATTCTGACCGGTCAGGCACCAACATATCCAGCAAAGCTTCTGGGCTGTCAGAAATCAACCATCCATATATCCTCCCTTGGTTAACAGCAGCGCCCAAAACCATTCTAGCACAAAGACAAGCCTATAGTCCTGGTGCCACACAAAAGATACGGAATTCTTTCTTTACAACCATGAAACGAGCTTCTCTCTTACCCCAGAAATCACTCAGGAATTGGGTAAAGGAAAACAGAAATAAAAGTCGGAGTACATACATAAATCACAATCAGAACACTCCGAATGGGCCGAAAATATTCGAGAGCGCTTCGCTGACACACCTCGACTACACACCCTTTTACAAGCAGGATGGAAAATGGATAAAATAAAAATTCAAAAAAAAAAATCTTTTTTTTCTCTCCTCTCTTTCACTTGCGAAAAGGATGGTTTCACGATAACAAAATACTTTCTCTATATACAGAAATAATTCTTACTAGAACGGCGGGTGGTCAGAAAAGGAAGTGCCGGCCAGCCCCCAGTCTCGACGGAAGACGGGACTCGACCAACCAGTCCCCACCGAAAGTAACTTCAGGTCCTAGTCGACCTAATGGAGAGGTGACAATGGGTAGGGATAGAGAGATCCCCAACAGAAGACCAGCGGCTTCCTTCGGCCGAGCGAACGGCAAGGTCCCCCGCTGCAGCGCTACGATGAAATAGACAAAGAGGCCCACTACCCAAGGATGGGGATCCTTACCACTCGGCTGCCAGCGAATCGAGTGCTTAACCAAAACCCAAGATCGACCAACCCAAGATTGCAACAAGTCTGAATACAGTTACAGTCCCACCCAGGGACATCTCGAGAATGCCAACTTGCCAGAAAACACACGAGCAACACAATCCCGACCTGAAACTCTGGCCAGGTATCTAAAAGAAAAAAAAAAAAAGAAAGATACCCACCCACGCGCACACGCGCGCGTACACACATACATACGCGCGCGCACACACACGCACACACACACACACACACACACACACACACACACACACACACACACACACACACACACACACACGCACCGCACAGCCGCGCGGCAACGCACACTCACACGCGCGCCGTATCATCTGTACACACACGTTCGCTCTCGCGTGCCCCTCACATTCAGCTTTTATTTTTATTTTTTTTTAATTGAAGGGGACAGTGAAATCAGAGGATGCTGCAACCCCACGGACGACACGCTTGAGAGCATGACCTCTGTGCTCTAGCCTCCGCACAAGCTAAAACTGACACACTGCCTGTCAGCAACAGTCACTTATGTATAAACTAAAGAATTTAAAAGGCGTCCGTGACAGTCGGGTAGAGGAGGCATAGTCTCGTGTCCCCTTCGCGGAACCCGCCTCTACACCTTTCCGAGGAAGAACGGATTGCCCGAAGGAATCGACCGACGGGCCCCCCGGGGCAGTGAGCGACTTCGAGAAAGTGAGGTGGCTCAACCCGTCATAGTCCTTCGCCATGTTGGGCTGTGGCGGCAGGGCAATCACGGAGCACACGACCACAGAGTGGGGACGAATGGGTCGATCGAAGTAACTAAATAAAATTGATCGACCTAGTGCAAAAGCGCCGAAGTAAGGACGTACTAAGTGAAGTTACGATCGAGTGAATCTCAAGCAGAGAACACAGGATCAAGAATTCGAAGTGAAAACTAAACGAATTCCCGATCGAGAGTACTACTCGAGCCCGAACACAGGACCGAGAATTTGAAGTGTATCGATCGACAGTACTATTCAAAAATCTGTACTGGAAATGGACAGAAGTCGAGTAGCGCAACGACGAGCAGAACAAGCTCGGGATGCTCAAAAATAAAAGGATCGGGGTACAAAAGACGGTAAGTCCGTCGGCGAAGCCGGGTACGGGTGAGGCAATATGGCCGACAACGACCGACGAGGGGAAGATGGCGGCCCGAAAATAAATGGGGCGCGAGTGTGTAAAACAGATCACGCAACCGCGAGGGTCTATAAAAGATAATTACAAAGAGAGAGAAGTAGTGATCACGGAAGAAACGAACGACAAAGTCGCGAGATAGACACGGGAGGCCGAGTCGCGACAGTGACGACGGTCGTAAGGACGACCGGGAATGGGAACAAAGTCGCGAGAGCAAGCGATGGAAGGCGAATAAAATAAAATAGCACGCCAACCGAAGCGTCACACGTCAAGTGCACCCAGGGTTTAGCCCAAGCCACAAGTGAATAAGCAAAGAAGCAAACACAACAGCGATCTTTACGCTAAGGCAGAAAAAGGTGAGACAGGGCACAAGGCTTATCTTGCTTGGACGGCAGGCCGAAGAAGAATGAGGACCAAGAAGCCTACACATGCTTCTCCCTTTGAAGTAGGGTGGGCGTCACGTGACTATCTTATGACGCATTTGCCACAGAAAAAATCGGCCTGGCAGAGTTGACTAACTGCCGTAGAATGCTATGGTCTGACATGGTGTAAAGTATATGACGCCAAACGGTATAGAAATCCGTTACAAATCGGTATACATGTCCCTACGTGATTATGTTTTCCCATTGTTTCATAACTGTAACCTGCCTCTTGATTGTATTGCCGAGGTTCCACGTTGTTCATGACCTTCGTGGTTGTCAGAGCAGGCTGAATTCATCTACACTTACGGAGATCTAATTTTTTTTTAATTAAAAAAAAAAAGGATAATCCTCTGTTACTATCATCCTCTGCCAAAGACTTGATAGATAGGAAATACGATTCCTATTTACACATTTTCACGGATGGTTCTGTTTTAGATTCTTCCGATGTGGGGCTTCCTTTGTAATACCAGCGCTTAGCATTAGAAAGAAATTCCATATTACGAAAGGATGTTCTATATTTACAGTAAATTTATTTGCCATTTTGAAAGCACTAGATTTTATACTTGACATGCCTGTTATATATAGACAAAAAAATTATACTATCGGACTCAAAATCAGCGCATACGGCTCTACATGGTCAATCCAAATCTAGTCGTTCAGACTTGGTGTGTGATTTCTTATTTCTCATTCATCAGTTAATAACCCGGGGTATCGAAGTAACTTTGTTGTGGGTTCCAGGGCACTCCAGTTTGCGTGGCAATGACTTAGCTGACTTTTATGCAAAGGAAGCTCCAAGAAATAAATCTGATGTTTTGAATCGTGTTATCCTTCATTCTTCATCTGAAGCTATCCACATTCTGACAAGTTCAATCTGGAACATAAGACAGAAACAATACTTTGGAGGTTCAGCTCGGAAGCACAGATGGGATATGACTAAACCAACGAGGAAATGTTGTAATCCTCCAGGGCCAATCCCAAATCATAACCTTGTACATAGTCTGCGGGTTAATGGTTGCTTAGATAGGTATTTAAAACCGGCACCTGCTTGTGCATGTGGCCAGACTCTCGAATCCCTCATTTTTTTTTTATTTGACTGTACTAGTTAAAAAAAATGCTTTCAGCCTCTTCATGAAAAGATGAAGTCCTTCAAACTTTTGCTGACTATGTCAAGTGTTTTCAATCCCAGTTATAAGAACGGTTGGAGTCTGGCATTGTTGGCTGCTTATCTTATTAAATCTCATCCACATGGAAGATATTTTTAACTCTTCCACCGCCCCACCCTTCATCAGTGCCTCCATCCCCCTAACAGGAGTGTGTTTTTTTTTTTCCTTTTTTTTTTTTTTTTTTTACCCAATTCGCCAATTTTTGAAATGTTGAAATCTTATTCTAGATATATACCATATCAGTATGGTTCGGCGTCTAATTTGCACGTATAGCAAGGCTTTTTCATTCCCCCCCACCCACTCTCTTCCTCCCTCTTCTCCCCTTCCCCAATCCGTATCCATCCATAGGCTGTTCGACTCTTACGAGTAATATGTCAGCCAGTTCCGTACTTTAATTATCTTTGACTACCACGTATTGGATATACATATGGTCACACAGAATTGGTGTTTCTGAATACCGGTGTATATGGGCTCTTAGTGTGCGTGTGTGTGTGTGTGTGTGTGCGTGTGTGTGTGTGTGTGTGTGTGTGTGTGTGTGTGTGTGTGTGTGCGTGCGTGCGTGCGTGCGTGAGTGCGTGCGTGCGTGCGTGCGTGCGTGCGTGCGTGCGTGCGCGCGCGCGCGCGCGTGTGTGTGTGTGTGTGTGTGTGTGTGTGTGTGTGTGTGTGCTTATGTTTGTGTATGCAGAAATTATCTCGTCTATAGGCTTATTGCTTTGATGTTTGGACGAACTAACGAACGAATGAACGAACGACGTTTAATGCTGTTAGGCTGTAAAGCCCATTAAGCAAATGGGCGCGATGTACAGCAAAACGCGACTCAGTTTCGAATTGATTATCATGGAAACCACAACAATGTCCTTTTCTTTCACTTTACATGACGAAATCGAGAACGAGAACATGTCACTGGTATTCACTGTTAGTTCACCCCAGGTAAAACTTGATCAGTCCGTGGACAGCGTGCAGCCGCCATAGAGCACATGCTTGGGTCTCTGCATGTTTTGTGTTGCCGATGCGTCTTCCTTTCCAAAGGCAGGCCGATTTAAGATATTCCTCTGATGACATGTGTCTTTCTTCCTGCTTGTCAAACCAGAATAAGCAATCATCTTCCGACTACGGATCGCAGGAATATTCTAGAACGACGTCGTCTGATTCACACAGCAGCACACCAACATCATCCGTTTGATGGAACACGACCTTCCGAAATGCTTGATTTCAGTGCGGATCTCGGAATCGTCTCAGCACCTGTCGCTCTGTCAGAGTAACAACATAACTCTTAACCATTCCTGTGTCAAAACCAGCGACAATTTTATCTATAACTTGCTCCAGACTTGTGTCGACGTCCGACGGATGGATTTCTGGGCCCCTGCTGTTACACTCTGACAGATCGGAATGCAAACACCGAAGCGTATCCTGAATATGCGACGTGTCATCATCATTTCGAGTCGGCTTGATGTGTTTCTCCTGTGCCGTGTACTGTGTTCATCCAATTCGATGTTAGGTACGGCCAGTTCATTCGCGACACAAGTGGTACCGAGGCCAGCACCAGCCTGTTCATGTCGTCTGTTCTGCTGCTTCGATCTCTCTTGATCCCGTCGCACCTGGCTGGGGGGGATTCTTCCTGTAGTAATGAATTTGCGTTCTCGGTTTCAGCATAAGATCTGCCATTGTTGTTGACACTGGGCTGATCGGCTTCAGTCGCAGCGCGACCACTGTGTTGCTGCCTTTTCCTGTAATTTTCCTGCTTGAAACACAGTTTTCAGTCAGCAGGGCGTTTAGGGTTGACTCCGCAGTCGCTGGAAGTCCAGTAATCAATTTCGCAGCTGAAATTAATAGCGCCCTGTCGCTTCATATCAGATCTCGTGACTCCCCTTTGATGTTTGAAAAGGGAGAGAGAGAGATGGTGGAAAGGTGCAAATGGGTAAAAGATTGTATATAATGGGCAGAATTCCTTTTTCATTTTTTTTTTCACTGTGTGTGTGTGTGTGTGTGTGTGTGTGTGTGTGTGTGTGTGTGTGTGTGTGTGTGACACAGAGAGAGAGAAAGAGAGAGAGAGAGAGAGAGAGAAATAGAGAGAGAGAGAGAGAGAGAGAGAGAGAGAGAGAGAGAGAGAGAGAGAGAGAGATGCAGATGCAGATGTTTATTCAAAAAGGCCATAGCCCCTTTAGAAGGGGGTACATTAATAACAAACCGCGCAATTCATTAATATAGATTCATTGAGCAAGCTTAACGCAACATTTACTGCCTTAACACATCATTTTGCATTCTGAATGCTTTATACAAAAAACAGAGAGAATTGTTTAATATAGCTTTTTTCATTCGATTATTCCATTAACATAATAAGTTTAAAGAAACAAGGATTTCTTAGGTATTTAGGTGGAATCAATTGCTGTCGAACAGTTCGTGGTTCTGGGCAAGACAGAACAAAGTGAACTTCATTTTCATCACCTTCATGACAGAGCGGACAAGTAAAATTACAATCATTCAAAGGCCTGTAACGGTTAGAATGCACACAAATATCCGATACACCAAATCTGAATTTTGTCACAATACATTTGATATGTCTGTTAATCTGCATAGACAAATACTTTGGAATACAATGTGCAGGGTTTAATAATCTGTAGATATCAAATCTGTGACTGTCTTCAACATGCGAATTCCATCTCTGCCAGTTACAATCGATTAATCTTTGCCGAAACATACGCAGAAAACTATTTATGTCATCTACACCCTGATTCTCCCACACAAAGCCAAAACCAAATTCGTACAGTTTCAATCTTACTTTAGAGGCCCAATTGCTCTTACCCCTAGCATCTAGCTGTACTAACATTTTATATGCTTTATGAGGTAATCTATCAGGTGCCATTCGAGTTATTTTTAAGCCAGTAACAAATGCATCTTTACTACAGATAGTAAATGAATGGGATATCTATTAGTCTCTCCCCCATAAACCAAGTCATTGGGTGTTTGTATTGAAACACCGAGAAACTTTTCAATGCATACAAATGAATCTTTTCAATTTGCACAGAAACAGTATCGAGACCCCATAACTCAGCTCCGTATAGCACCATTGGCTGAATTT
The DNA here is from genome assembly GCA_016801955.1 of Conus betulinus. Taxonomy (NCBI): domain Eukaryota; kingdom Metazoa; phylum Mollusca; class Gastropoda; order Neogastropoda; family Conidae; genus Conus; species Conus betulinus. The sequence goes on along the minus strand of JADBJO010007416.1, from coordinate 97,730 downwards.
GAGAATTGAACAACTTTAAAAACAATGGAAGAGACTCATTATGAGCATACGCAGTTTCTTCAGAATACAAAGTAAACAATGTTTAGCTCTGCTTACAAGATCTCTGCAAGCAAAACTGAAACTTAAACGTGTTGAAAATATATATACCAGATACTTATAACATTCACCACAGGCATAGTTATTCCGTTGTACGTCCATTTTTTCTCTTGCAGCAAGATGTCCACCTTTTCTAAACACTATAATATTACTTTTTTGCCATGTTTACCTTCAACTGGAGTGATGCAGAAGCTCTTTCTAAACTGTTTAATTGATTTTGGAGACCAACTATTGTTTCTGACATCAATACAACGTCATCAGCTAAGAGAAGAATAAAAATCTCCAAAGCATCATTTACAAAGTGAGCGCCGTGCCTACAATTATTTATTACTTCTAAAGTTAATTCATTAATAAACATGGAGAAAAGAACAGGGCTACAGACATCTCCTTGTTTAACTCCCAAGGTACAGTTTATGTAATCTGTCAGAGATGATCCGGATCTCACCCTGGCCTTCACAGAATCATACATGCTCAAAATACATTTATATAACTTACCTCGGATTCCATGTTTAATCAAAATTTGGCCATAATACACTCTATTGACAGAATCAAATGCTTTTTCAAAATCAATGAAAGCTACATATAATTTTCGATTTAAACAAAACTGCTTTTGAATAAAGCCATCAAAGTAAACATGTGATCTATAGTCGAATAATTCCGTTTAAATCCAGCTTGATATTCGCCCGTAACATTATTTTCTTCGACCCATTCTTGAAGTCGTCTATTAATGATAGCACTATATAACTTACTTCCAATGTTGCACAGCGAGATTCCTCTGTAGTTGTTTGGGTTGTTAACATCACCCTTTTTATATAATGGGAGAACAATAGACTCGGTCCAACTTTCAGGAAACACACCCTTGTCAAATAGAGCATTAAAAATAATACTAAAAAGTTAATCACCAAATTGGATTTGCATGCAGTCTTTATCATTTCGCTGATAATCCCATCAGGACCCGCGGCTTTACGATTTTCTAAGTTTACTTAAGGCCAAAAATAATCTCTTCTTTCGATATGGGACGATTTAAATTTATCGTAACTGTCATCATCTTCATCACTCTCACCTCCCTGCCTAACACTGTTGTCAATGCCATCATTTCTTTCGAGCAATTTCTTAAAGTGATGAAACCAATTATCAAGGCTAATATCATTTTGGGGCTGGATTCTTTTTTTCTGAATTTTGCGCATTGTCTCCCAAAACCCCTTTTGGCTATTAATAGAGGCAACTAATTTATCTAACATAATTTCATTGAATGCTTTCTGTTTTTTTCTTCAAAAGATGTTTATAGTCGCGTCTGGCATTAGAATATTCAACATGATCAGGTACAGATAAAGTACGACGATATTTGGTTAACAATTTACGTGCATTTCTTTTACTTAACAGACATTCCTTATCGTACCAATCATCGCCAGCTTCTCTTGCATTTACCTTAATCTGTTTTTCTTCATACATTCAGTAGCAGCTTTTATAGAACTGTTGAAAACATGTAAAGATTCATTAATATTAACCTCAATAAGACTAATTGCCAAGTGCATTCTCTCCTGAAAATCTATCGAGTCCACTGTATTACAGAACAAATCAACATAATCTTCATTCCAAACATACTTCTCAACCAGATTGATAACATCATGTTCTTTTGGATTGTCCATGGTTTTGGTGTATAAATTAATACGCAGCGCCAAACGCATGTGGTCAGATTCAACACGTTCACCTACACATAACTTACAATCAGCAAGAAATGTAGCAAACATACCACACGACATCATAAAATAATCATTCACACTGCTGCCACTCTCAGATATATAAGTGTAGCAACCTCTGAGGTCGCCCAGACACAAACCATTTAAAATGCACAAATCCAAAGCAGTACACATATTTAGCAGCATCTTACCATAGTTATTTAACACATTATCTTCTGATATTCTGCCCTCTGTTAATGGACCACTCAGGCATTGATTTTCAAAAGGAGAGAGACAGTTTCTTCTAAAATGTTGAGAAATATTCGAAGTACGACCATTGATATCACCGCTTAACAATACATAAACATCACCAAGGGACAGCAAGCAGTCACATATAAAGTCTCACGTAAAGCAATACCATTGTCAAAATCAGTGAAACGGTAGTAAGGTGAACCTTCAGGCGGTACATATGTACACACATACAAGACGTTTTTTTGTACCCAAAATAGATTTATCAATAACAAAAGCGCAAAAGATGTCAGACTTAATTTCCAGTGGCTTTACAAATGAACAAAATTCTTTCTTAACAGGACATAGTAAGCCCCCAGATCGCCTTCCACGAGTAGTGATTTTTACGGCTGATTTACAAATCTTTTCATAGCCAGCAAACACAGATGATTGGAAGTCTTCCATAAAGGTTTCAGCGAGGCATACAAAATCAAAAGAACTAACAAATGAAACAAAATCTTTGTCACATAGTTTGGATGATAAACCGTTCACATTCCAGTAAAGAAAAGAGAAGTCATTTGACCTATTTACAGAAGGAAAAATTGACACATTATTATCAACAACATCCGGTGACACAGTACACCCATCCTCGGAAAACAAGTTAGACGGGCTTTTTGCAACACAGATACAGCAACATCCAAAACATTATTTACATTTTCCACCCGGT
>JADBJO010007416.1:82500-90000 GCA_016801955.1 Conus betulinus | reverse complement strand
AAGTGGTGCTCACTTTTTTTCTTACCTAAACTAACAGGTTTTCCCCCTATGTCAACACTCATCTCATTCTAAATTCTTCTTCTACTCTGGATTTAATTATGTTGCACCAGGTTAAGCGATCCTGCGCAGCTTCTTCCCAGGAGGCAGTGGTGGTGTAAAGAAAATTATGGGTGGTAAGAAGACGTAGGAATGGACTAGACAACAAAGTACAAGGAGGATGAAATTTCTGGGAGAGAGAGAGAGAGAGAGAGAGAGAGAGAGAGAGAGAGAGAGAGAGAGAGAGAGAGAGAGAGAGAGAGAGAGAGAGAGAGAGAGAAAGAGAGAGAGAGACAGAGAGCTCCTCTTCAGGGTTTTACTGAAGAAAAGCAGTAGCCTTGGCGGCTTCTTGGAAATGTAGGCAATATGGGATCTCAGCACAGACCCTGGGATATTATGACACTTAAGTGTGTTGTCTCTGTACCACAGTTGAGGCTTTGCTATGACAGTGTCAATACTGTGCTCTTAGACGATCTCTTTTTCCTCGTGCAGTAAGGAGATTTACACTTACACTTACCAGGTTGATGAGATACCACCCATGTCTTTTCCCTAACTCCCTGTGTAACGGAAGACTTGCTATCAGTCTTTGTGATCTTCGGAAGAAATGACGGGCCTGTGACAAGTTGTGTTATGTCGAAAAAGATGGCCCTTCTAGGATAACTGTCTGCGAGTGCCATTAACCCAAAGGAGAAAGAGACCTTTAGCTCCATGTGGGTGGGGGAGTTGTCGATCCACCTGTTGCATGGTCCACAGATCCCATGTCCTGCCATATATGTCTTTCTCCATGTGACGCCCTGTCCCCTCTGTTTCCTAAAGGATGATGTTGAGTATAAGGAATCTGTGAGATTTACGAGTGGCATAGAATTCTGGAAGGGACACTCTTTGACTCTGAGCATAGTTTGGGACATTATCCCCGAAAATGTCAGTTGTTTTACTCTTCTGTATCTAGTTTCTTATAACATCAAATGTCGTTCATACCACTATGTTGTCTGTACTATGCCTTCTGCTTTGTATGACATTTCATTGTATCGCGTTTCATGTGGTGTGGCGTTTGTTGCTTAGTGCTGTTTAGTGTCATCTTCTGATGTTTGTTCGGTGAAGACATGCTTCCCCAGGGAGACATGCCGTCGTTCTTAATGACGGTAAAGTGTGACAGACAGGTTGAATCCTCTATATAGTAGGCATAAACTAAAGGTCTCTCCATGGCTTGACATCTAGAGGTTCATAACAAACACAGACCATCAGTAACTGCAAGAAGATAACTGCTGAAGGAAGAGCCAGGGACTGTGATTCCTCAGTATGGGCTTTGCCTGGCTATTGACACACAAGCCAAGGGGGCAATATCCATATGCTGTATTCTGTAAGCTCAGATTTATGACTTTATGATATCTTCAACCTTTTCTGTGTCAGCATCATGTCCGGTACAGTAGCTAATGATTGAATTTGCGCGTACGTGTGTTCATGTGTGCATGCATGTGTACTTTAGAGAGAGAGAGAGAGAGAGAGAGAGAGAGAGAGAGAGAGAGAGAGAGAGAGAGAGAGAGAGAGAGAGTGTGTGTGTGTGTGTGTGTGTGTGTGTGTGTGTGTGTGTGAGAGAGAGAGAGAGAGAGAGAGAGAGAGAGAGAGAGAGAGAGAGAGAGAGAGAGAGAGAGAGAGAGAGAGAGAGAGAGAGAGAGAGAGAGAGATCCAATCCAACCCATCCATCCAAAATGTTTAATGATTAGGCCTTTCTGCCGTTTTTAAATGGGGAATAGGGGTGTGATGGCAGGGTGAGGAATAAAAACATGAATAAATGGACATTACACACACAATAGGCATAATACAGAATATTGGGACCAGGAGGGACAATGCGTGGAGGGGTACAAGTGACGTTGCAAAGAATATACATCGTTTTGAAAAAGAATAAACAATAGCGAAACTGTCATAGAGCAAAGTCGAAGTGGAGTGAGACGGATAGGGATAAGGAATGAAGAGAGCAATGCGTGATGCCGATACACGTCACAAAAATAATAAAAACATCTAATAACCAAAATCTTCAACATATTAAGTGAAAAAAAAAATATATAGGCACGCATGGGTGAGATTAATGTAAGCATTTTATGTACGATGTTCTTGATGGCATCATAGCTTTGAAAAAGTGGTATACATTGGTCAGGGATAACTATATAGCTATAAATATACAAATTTGTTATCTAATGCTTCATGGCATTGTTTAAGCAGACTGAGTTTTCTGGTTCGTTGTGGTAAATAATTTCAATAAATACAAAGCAAATTTAATACACATTCTTGAGTCAGGAAGAAGCAAAGCAAGTTTGAAACCGTTAGGGTGGTTATAATATTCAGGGGAGGGGGGGGGGGGTGTGTATATTTCACGAAGGCTTTTATATTGTGGACATACTAATACACAATGCAATTCTCATTGAACACAAAAAATGGACAGTCTAGTTTATATTGGAATTTTGAATATTTAGATTTATGGGCATTGAGCTAGGAGACACATAGTCTTAGTTTAATGAAATGCTTTCTCAATGCAGGGTTCTTAATAGCGCATATATGATGGGGGAGATCTAAAGCTCTGAAAGTTGAATACAACTGGAATGTTCTTTAGTACGAATGGTTGAATTAAGTTCTTGAATATGACAATCGATCAGTCTCTGCCTAAAGGTGGATGTAAACAGTTTACAGTTGTCTACACCTTGGTTCTCCCAAACAATTCTAAAACCATACCTATACAATATATACATTATATTAGATACCCAGTTCCTCTTACCATTACAGTGCAGTAAGTATAACAATTCGTAACTTCTTTTAGGAATACGGTCACTTTCTATCGGAATGATTTTAAGCCAATATCTAATAAATTGTGTGTATGTTTGGATGTAATGAGGATATTTATTAGTGCACTCGGGGTTTTAATGTTAATATTTAGTAAACGTTTGATTGTCAGCAAATGGACCTTTCGATGACTGTATGGTCAGCACTTAAGCCCCATACGTCTGAATCGTACGTCAAGATAGGTTGGATTTGGATGTAAAAAATGTGAAAAAAAAAATACTTTTGGTGAATTTTCCCCCAATGACCAAAGAAATGTAAAAATTCCAAACATACATTTTTTTGCCTTTAAGGCCCTCTCTTCTAAAGAGTAAGAGAACGATGAACCGGATGGAAAAAAATATGCCGGTTAGCAACTCCTATTTGTACCCCACCAAAGAATCACTTTTCTCTAGAAGCTATGTGGCCTTCATTTCTAAAAAAATAACTATTTTCGACTTTTCATGGTTAGCAGTAAGTTTTAATCTGTGAGCAGTATTATATTAAATATCCAGCTGACGTTGAAGACCTATAATCGTGCTGGAAATAAGAATAACATCATCAGCGAATAACACAATTAGAATTTGAAACATTTCAGGGGTCAGGGTATCCCGTGCTTTCCAGATTGAAGGATATCATTGGCTAATTCGTTAATGAAAAGAGCCAATAAAATTAGGCTGCAATTATCTCCTTCTTTAAGTCTGTTGGGGCACACGAACACATCTGTCACTTCATTATTAACTAAACTCTAGCTTTAACAACTTCGTATATACTTCTGATAGAATTGTACATTTTCCTTTGAATTCTATATTTACGTAGTATTAATCAAAGGTAGTTTCTATTTACAAGGTCAAAAGCCTTCTTAAAGTCAATGAATGCTGCATAGAGTTTCTGTTTAGAAGAAAGCTGTTTTTGTATCAATGCTAGTAATGTGAATATATAATCAACCGCACTAAACTTTTTCTTCTAAAGCCTGCTTGGATATCACTGACTAAATTATTATCTTCTACCCATTTAGTCAGTCGTTTATTCAAAATGAAGGTATAAAGTTTGCTGTTAATGTTCGATACAGAAATACCTCGGTAATTGGTGGGGGAATTAGGATAACCTGTTTAGGAGGAAATGTATGATAGATTCAGACAGCTTAGGGGAATACTCCCAAAAAAAAAAAAAAAAAAGTTTATTGAAAAAAACTTCGTCATTCAAAAAAAAAAACCCCTAAAGGACAAGAATGCATGTAAAATTCCCCAATAAAGCCGTCTGGGCCAGCTGCTTTACCATTTCTCAAGGCTTTAATAGCTTCTTTAACTTTTAGTTCCATTATTTCAGCATCTAAAGGAGAGCAATCTATATATTCGTTTGTTAGATGATTATCTACAGAACTGTTGCCTTGATCATTGTTTTCAGTAGAATCGTTTACCCCACATTCACCATTAAAGACCCACTGAAAATTGTTATAGCAGTCCTCAGAGGAAGCAGAGCAATCTTGATATTTGTTGTTAACCGTCTTTTTGATGGTACCCCAGAACAGTTTAAGATCATGTGCATTGTTTTTTAAGTGTTCTAATGTCTATCTATTATGTTCATATTCTTTTCTTTTAAGAAGTTTTTTTTTATTCCCTTAATTTATCAGTGTATTTAGTTCTGAGTCATTCAGCTTTATTTAGGTTTGTACATCTTTGGTGGCTTCTCAAAGACTGTCTTACATGCAACCTGTTTCTGGTTGCCTTGTTTATCAAACCACGGGGTCTTTTTTGAGGGATCATTTATAATCGTCTTCTTCATGCACTCTCCAGCTAACGCAAAGCCCTCATAAAACTTTGTAAGAGCTCTCAACATCAATAAAGTCTATTGTTTCACTAAAAATACTTTGTATTTCTTTCTGATCTTTGTTTTTCATAGCATCCATTTGATTTCTCTTGATCCCACACATACTTTTCAACAACTCGTTTCTTATAATAATTAATATTATTGTCATGTTTAACAACTTGGACATTTAAGTTCAGTTCTATTGGCAGGTGTTTTGATTTTATTCTAGATAAAATAGGAAAAATAATCAATTATGCTGGAGCAATTGTATGTTTGATATGTGAATGCGCCCTGCTGATCATGGTCTGCGATGGTGGGACGTATATGCCTATAATCAATCAGTTTCTAATCTCGTTAACTTTTTGAAACTCTTAAGACTATACAATTGATTTCTACTGAAATATATATGTACATTTTTTTTTTTACCCAACATTGTAACACCACCTGACAGGCGAGCTGTTAAACTATCAGATACTTTTATACTTTTTCATCAAAAGAGGGGAAAAGATGAGCTGGAAAATGTATCGAACATGTTTCAGTCAAGAAAATAACGTCATAATCTTGCAGAAATGTTCTAACATCTGGTTGGTAAATTGTTTTCAGCTCTTCAATATTATATGTTAGAAATGATACAGACGTACGTATTTTGTTGCAATGCTGTGGGTAAATGAATCACGTACAAAGTCCAAAATACGGGCAGGGCCGAGTTTCTAGGTTTTGTGGAGTTGCTGACCAGTGTAGTTTTGGAAGAACCCCACTCTCTCACGAAGGAAACATTCAGTGACATGGGTCTTTGGATTGTGCCCTGTTCCACGTTCGCATACCACTGGCTAAGGAGATTCCAGACACATTGGAGCAGTTCTGTTGGTCAGGTTTCATGGTTCACACGTGGAAGTCGATCTCGCCACTTCCTTCATGCTGTTGACGTTCTGGGGATTGGCCTTCCACTTCATCTATAGTGGTCCAGGGATCAGTCAGCTGCTTGGGTTGAGTCTGACTGCTGTTGATCTTGGATTCATCAGGGGACGACAGGGGTGGGGAGAAATGACTATACTGGCCACTGGCTTCTCCCGAGCTTCCATTCCATGGTAACTGGGGTGTGCTACTGCAGGCTCTCTCCAGAGTGATGTGGGCTTGGTCTTCATTGTACAAGTCACTTATTCTCGCTTTGCTGGTGTTTTTGCTAAATTTGCAGTTAGCTTTAGGAGGTGGAAATTCTGGAGTGTGTCTGTCCCTACTACAGTCAGCAGACAGTTCGGAAATCTGTGGTAAGTTCTCATTGTGTTGTAGGGGACACAGTCTTACACCGAGTCTGTCAATCACTTTTCGATATTTTGGTTGACGTTGGGATTTAGGGCTTTCTGTCTGTGTCAGAGCTTGAGTTTGCTTCACTAGTATTTCACTTTGTTGCATTGAAACTTCTCCTTGCTGCATTAGTGTTTCTCTTTTCTGTGTTAGAGCTTTCGTTTGCTGCACTGCTATTTTTCTTTGCTGTAGTTGGGATTGTCCTTGCAGCACTGCAGCTTATTGTTGGGTTTGGTTTTAGAGGACACAATCTAACACCAAGTTTGTCAACTCTTGATGAGTTGAAGGTTCATTTTGCCACATTGGGATTTCTCTTTGTATCTCTGAAGCTTCAAGTTGTTGCATTGTAGCCTTTTCTTTGTGCGAAACGATTTGGTGTTCTTGCTTTGAGACGTGTTTGTAATGGACGAAAGTTTTTCTGTGCTGTGTTAGAGCCCCATTTTGCTGCACAAAGGTTGTTTCTTCCGACATCGGCGTTTTAATGGCTTCGTTTTGTTGTGCTGGGGTTTCGGAACTCGATGCTGATGGGTTTCTTTGCCCAAATATGAGAGACCTGTTCTGCAACTCATCATGTCTAAACGTAGACTGAGATGTAATGTGATCTTGCTGCTCATGATTTCTCCTTCTGCTAGAAGTCTCCTGCCTGAACTTTGAAGACTGTATAGCACGTCTCTGAAGGGAAGGAAAAGCTCCCATGTCTGCTGTCCAAGACAGACGATTATTTCCAGTGCAGGGTGAGTTTTGTTGGTGGACTTGAGAGAGGATCTCCTGCGAATGTGATGTCACTCGTGCATGATATCCCCAGTTTGTGTGCATCTTTTACTCTTCAAAAGTACGGGTGTTTGCAGGGTTCATGTTGAAACTGCTGTTCTGACCTTGGTGTTGCTGTTTCTTTTGTGCTGCCATAGATCAGACGTCCATTCCAGACGTATGCACTCCTTGCTGCCGCCCTTTCTTCTTTCACCACCTGGATCTGGTGATCAGTAAGATCCGATGCAATTGGAATTCCCAGAGAGATTGAGAGATCTCTTCGACAGTCTCTTGATCTGAGAATGGACAACTTGTCTCACCAACGGGGGTAAAAAAAAGCCACGGACAATGACTGGGCGAGGGTGGTTACTGTTCTTCTGGCCAAGACAGTGTGTTCGTTCCAAGTGATCAACTGTCCACTTTTTCATTGGAAAGAATCTGGTAAGTAGCTGGATTATTTTCCTACTGCACTGTCCGTCATCTTCCTGTTCAATTTCGTGGATGTTGAAAAACTCACGTTATGTATGCGAGAAAAAATCCTCGATCTTATCGATATGGCGTTCCATTTTGTGGGTCGAAACCATAAAACAAATCCTTCCACTGAAACAAGTTGCTGTTTTGTTCTTTTAGAAATAAGCATTGCGTAGAAAGGTACCATACTGCATCTCGAAGTTGATCGTTGTCGTTCTGAGGGGCTTAACACCAGGTGTACAGAATTCTTACTCCGTCTACAGTATCAGCAGCCTGTTGTTCACCGTATCCTGCCATGGCAAATTATTTTTTGCGGAG
>JADBJO010007416.1:62500-72500 GCA_016801955.1 Conus betulinus | reverse complement strand
TTTGTTATGTTCATCAGTGAATAGTACAGGGACTTTATCCCCTACACTGAAGGAACATGCCTTTGCTTTTCTATCTGCAATGACCTTGTACACATATGTTTTTTCTATCAGCTGACTGTTGAACAAACTCACATGCATCCTTCAAACGATTATACAGTTCATAAACGTATTGGTAGACAGTTTACTGTCTGGTATGTCCGTCTTATTTGTCCATTGTGTCATCAGTAAATCCGAAGGACCGTTTGGTGAGTGTCCAAAAAGAAGTTCGAATGGTTAGAATTCCAGTGTTTCGTTCGGCATTTCCCTGTATGCGAAAACGATCGGCAGAACATCGAAATTTCTTGAGGAGTTCTGCTTTCCGTTGATCCCAAGTTAAATTTTGTTTCGCCGCGAGTGTGTGGTACAGTGCCAAAGCGCTACCCTTAAACGATGACGCAATATACAATGTCCACTTTTACTTTGGCCACCACAAGACGTTGCGTGACTTTCAAATCGGAAAAGGAAACTATCTAGGTCGTCCGTTTTTTTTTTCATCGAAAGGTGGTGACTTTGGAATATATGCTGTTTTGGGTTGAGGCACGCTTGTGGAACCGACTGGTGGAGCTGGTGGAGGTTCTCTGGATGCCTGTGATATATTAATTTCAGCATCAGTCTCTATTTTTCTAACTGCCTCAACTTAATTTGACGCTGTTTATCTTTTTCTTCAGATTTCCTATGTAGTCTTTTCTCTTCAGATTCCATCTGTAATCTTTTTTCTTCAGATTCCCACTGTAATCTTTTCTCTTCAGATTCCCTCTGTAATCTTTTTTTTTTCTTCAGATTCCCTCTGTAGTCTTTTTTTTTCTTTTCTAACTCTAGTTTCCTTTGATTTTCCTCTCTCTCTCTCTAGTTTCCTTTGATTTGATTTCTTCTTTCTTCTTCTTCTTCTTCTTCTCTCTCTCTCTCTCTCTCTCTCTCTCTCTCTCTCTCTCTCTCTCTCTCTCAGCCTGTCTGCTCTATCACTGTATTGTTGCACATAGTTGGTAAGTTTTTCTCTCATCAAAACCCAAGCGTTCCGCTTGTTGAACATATTTATCAAAATCATCCATAATGAACCATCGACAGATATAAACACAAAAACAATTTCTAAGTATGAATAAAAATATATGGTGGTGTTATATGTTTCACAAAAAAACGTAATTATAATATATACAAATAAAGAATTCAATTGCCAGGGTAAACAGAAAACATCTTATTAAAACAGGATAGATACGAAACCCAAGGAATACATTTTTCAAAAAGTATTTTGTTTTCGAAAACAGCTATCATTTGGAATTAAAAAAAAAATGAAGTTCAATGCTAATCTGCGTGTTTCTCCTAAGAAATGAAAAAGAAAAAAAAAATAAAAACAATACTATTTTTTTTTTGAAAAAAAAAACAATACTATTTTTTTTTTCTGGAAACAAATTCTTTTATAAAGTTTTAGTTCTTAAATGTACTTCTTGCCAGCCTTTCTTTCTTACTTAATTTTAAATGGATTCACAAAACAAATGTATCGCTCTATACGATAAATGCAAATGAATTTACAAAACAAATGGAATCACAAACAATTAAAAGGAGGGGGCGAAACAGAAACTAGCGGAAATCCTACCTAAAAGGTGAAAATGTTGAAAAGAAAACTAGATAGGAGCTTACTGAATGGAAGGTTTAGAGGTTTTGAAAAAAAAGGGGGGTAAAAAGGAAATGAAAGGATACACAGTGTGAAGAAATCAAGAAAAACAAAAGAAGCCCTCAGACAGCACCCTAGTGGTCACTGCCTCCCGTGAAACTGGAGACGGGAAAAAAAAAAATCATGTACAACATACCAACACTATAGCAATAATACAAAATAATAAACAACCAATCAATAAATGCACAAGCACCCAAACACAAATCTTAAAAAAAAAGATATAGATAATCAAGAAAAAGATGTTTATTAGGGCTGAGCGGTAATCAACTCCACCACCTATACTAGTTGCGTGGCGGTGGTAATATCGATCCCACACTCAGAAGGGGAAAAATCTAAATGAAACAATAGGAAAGAGAGAGAAATAAATATTTATGAGAGGGGAAGGACTACCGACTCCCCAACGCCATGCCCCCTGCTAAATCAGAGCAGGAAGAGGCTGGGGCTATCAGTCCTGGGGAAGAGGACAAAACAAATTCTAATGCTCCAGGGGAAGGACAGCGACTCCTCAACGCCCTGCCCCTTTGCTGCCAGGTACGAGCAAGAGGAGGTTGAGGCTATCATTCCTGAGGTGGGAAAGGGTAAAAAAGAAACCCTACAAAACAAAAAAGAAAAAGAAAAAAAAAAAGCCTTAACGGAGTAGAGCAGAGCAATCAAAGAAACCTTAACCACCCGAAACACACATAAAAAAATGCAAATATTATACACAATAAATAATAAACTAATTTCGTTTCTTTCCTTCCATCAAACCCTTGAAGGTACAAATCAAAATCCTCTTTTTTTTTTTCAAAGAAAATATATCTTTCTTTTTTTCCAGGCCCCGAGGGCACAGGTAGATTTTTTTTCGGGGTCACCACTGTCACACTGTTATTCTTGAACACACGCATTTTGTGACAGCATTTGCTCCATACGCACACGCAATCCCTCCAATCAACCAAAAGGCGCACAACCGAATGTTTTTTCTTCTCCCCCTCTCCTTCACACTTTATTAAACGAATCGAACAATTAATAAACAGATTCTATACATGTATCTCTCTTTCTCTCTTCACACTGAGAGATAAACCAGGTTACGAATTGAAATCAATAAATTCTCACAAGATTGCTTCTTGCTGAAGAAAGAATATCCACATCCTGCAAAAAAAAAATTGCTCTGTCCACATCAGAAAACGTTCTGTGTGCCCTTGAACTTTCCTGTCACTTGGGAAATGATGACATCCAACTCCTCTACCTGGAGTCTTTAATTACTGGGGCTGAACTACCGGTGTGTTCCCCCACACCATGGCCATCATTAACCGCCCGTCTCGGAGGGGGAATAATTGACGGGTTAAAGAGTGAAGTGGGGAGGGCTGAAACACGAATAAGGTTCGTGTAAGTAACCTGCTTCCCAATTCAACATATGAATTCTTTCTTTCTCTCTACGTAAGGGTTTCCCCTGTACCTTTCCCCAACTAACTATAGCTCACCTGGTAATGACTGGTCAGTGGCGAGGACCCCTTGACTAACGTCCTGACAGGTTCGAATCTCTAGGCCCATCTGCTGGGCTAAAACTGATTCTTTCCTCCCTCCTCCTAGTGAGTGCATACTCAGTGTTCAAAACACCTGACCAGTACCGTACCAGCCCTTATTAAACTATCTCTCAGTGGTCACGTTCACCCAATGACCACCGTTGTTTATTAGCATCATTATCAATCTACCTTAACCACAACCGTCACATATACCACCCCACCCCACCTAACTAACCACACAGCCCCATCGCCTCACTCACCTCCTCCCTTCACGCAACAACCCCCCCCCCCCTGCCCTTTTCCTCTCCCATAATCCCCTCTGTCATTTCCTTCTGTCGGCCATTCTTCACATCATATCACATGGACATCAGATAAGTCTCTCTTCGTTCTTTGTTTGTACTGTCCTAAATGTTAAATGTGATTTTTTTTTTTTTACTCGAAGAAGACCCAAGAGGTCGAAATGCACCGTGTCTTGTCCTGTACTTTGTTTGTCAATGTCCTTGGCGACAACTAACTCCCACTCTTTCTAAATTTAACGAGTTAAAAGTCGGGCCCTCTTACAATTATCTTGGGGCTATCTTTTCAGCCTCGCTCAAATGGACTAAATGTCGTGGGTTCGAATCCCATCAGAAGTCATGTGGGTTTTTCTGCCCCGACCGGCTCCTACCCAGAGTTGAGTTTGCTGCGGACTCAGTTGGGAAGACTGGGACCACACAGTCGAGTTTCATCCACTTAATGGATGCGTTTCTGAGAGTGTTGCTCAAATTTCCTGACCAACACTGCAGGTGTCTGTATCTCTCGGGCCTGGTTGACGCCGGGATATATTATGAAAGGAAGCGTAGAGTACAGCCCTGTCATGTAGTCTCAGAGTCTCAGACCGAAATGGAAATCCGTAGCATCATCATAATCATCCTCATTCTCATCGATCAGCATAAAAAAAAAGTCTCAAATTCTGTGGCCCTTCATGCCCTGCTCTCATGGTGACCTCAGTTTCGATGTCCTCTCGCGTCTGTGGCCTTGGTTTGGTTCCGTCGGGGTCACCGGTATCGGCGAGTCCATGGGGCTGTCGTTGGACGGACGTGGTGGCGCCCTCCGGAGGGAGAGCTCACTCACGCCGGCTCCGCGACTAAGCAATTATTGTCGTCAGTAGGGGGCTTAGTAGGTGGTGTCCTGCGTATGTTAGATCAGAACAGGCGCCACTGAACACCACTGAAGTGACTCGGCAGCAGTGCAGTGTCTCCTCCGGTGGGTTGCCTCCTGACGACTTAGCATGCCTGTGGATTGCCGGTGCCGATTTAAAATTTTCCATACGAAAGTTAAGCCCATTCTTTTGAATGGTTTTGAAATCTGGGATTTCAAAAATACGATGCCATTGAAAAGGTACAAGTAAAAATATGCAAAATTATATTGGGTGTCGGAAGAGATGCACAAAGACATTGTAACACTGGAAGAATGTGGAAGGCTTCCAATATGTATTGACACACAGACCCGACTTGTGAAATACTGGTGCAGGATTGTAAATCTGTCCAATGATAGATACCCAAAGCAATGCTATGACATGTTACGCGCACATGATTTGTCAGGGCGGAAGAACTGGGCTTCACAATTCAGGCTATTATTATGCAAGTACGGTTTGGGCTACGTTTGGGCTATGCAACATCCTAGACATACTCGGTATTTCATGGAATAGTACAAAAGCAGATTGAAAGATATATCATATCAAAAACTGGCACGACTCTGTCTCTTCAGAGGAGGATTACTGTTTATACCATCCAGAAATTTATATGGGGAAATACCATAATAAGTCTGGCCCATGTCGCACACAGACGTGCAATCTTTTTACTGAGTTTACTGAGTGTAATCGCTTGCCCCTGAAGGGTAACCCTCGTTTTGGACAATTAAGAGTTGACCCATACGGTAAACAAAATGATGGTGACCAAATGGAAGACGTGGTGCATTTTCTTTTTGTAAGCTCTAAGTACTCTTCTCTGAGAAAGACATTTCTGCCTATATATTATTGTCGTTTTCCTAGCACTCTGAAAGTACAGTTGCTTTGTCAAAATCTTAAAGATAAGCTTGCTTTGAAAACTGCACTTTATATTGTTGAAGGCCTAAAAGTAAGATGTTGATGTGGTAAAGGTTCCAGCAGTGTCGTTTCTTTCCTTTTTGTATGAAAGGTTCACCTATAACTAGATGTTGATTACTGCAATTCTCCTTTGTATGGCTGTATGGGCCGGATGGCCTGCAAAGACTGATACAACATTATTGTTGCATTGTCATCGTTACACACACACACACACACACACACACACACACACACACACACACACACATACACAAACACACACATACACAAACACACACACACACACACACACACACACACACACACACACGCACGCACGCACGCACGCACGCACGCAAAACACACACATACGCACACACACACAGACACACACACACACACACACACACACACACACACACACACACACACACATCGCTTGTATAATCAGAATAATAATGATGGGCCAGAGTAGAGGAAGAAATAACTGCTATTGATAGGTAAAGACTATTCCCGCTACTGTTTGTACAACGACCGTCTTGTAGCCACGTGCCTGGAGGCGTTTGTGCATTTTTGGACCCTTTCTACACGCATAGCTTTATCTGTGCCCAGTGTCTTAAGTCTCAGGAACTACTGAATGGAATGCTCCTGGGTACATGTGTAGGATGACATCACTGGGGACAAAAAATGAGAATGTGCATCAGTGGGCTTTGTATACAGATCTGCTTGAAAGAATCCACCTTTTAGCAAAATGGTTATATTCTGGAACAGAGTACTGTATGGCAATGTTTTGAAGATGAACTTGAAGGTCCCGTGGAACAAGTTGACGTGATCCATACATTGTTCCATTTCGTCTTCTGATTTCACACACAGGACAAACATGTCATCTGCGTAACATTTTTTTAAGTGAACAGGGTAGAAAACATGACTGGAGGCTAGTAGTTGTTGTTCCAGTCATGCCATGAATAAATTAGCACCACACCACACACACACACACACACACACACACACACACATATATATATATATATATATATATATATATATATATATATATATATATATATATATATATATACATATATACATATGTGTGTGTGTGTGTGTTAAAATTTGGATTAAAATACAAGCATAAAATCAACAACGCTGTTTCTTGCTGGTGCAGTCGGCAGGAGTGCATCAGCAAGAAACAGCGCTGTTGATTTCAAGCTTATATTTTAATCCAAATTTTAACAGATGCCGCTCCCAATTCGATTGAGGACTTTTTTTTTTAAATTATTGTTGGTCAGCAACACCATTTTATATTTCTGGTGTGGCCAACCAACCCTGAGGAACAGTTCAATGACAAGCCTCCAACGTTGACGGAAATCAAGAAGGTGGTCGACAAAGCCAGAGCCAAATCATCACCAGGGCCAAACGGAATACCTTACCAGCTGTACAAGAAATGTCCCAAGGTACTGGAGTGGCTCTACAGGCTGCTGCGATCAGCCTGGAGAAATCAGAAGATCAGCGGCCAGTGGATGACGGCAGATGGTGTGTACATCCCCAAAGAGCAAAACTCAAGTGACATCAGCCAGTTCAGGCCAATATCACTACTGAACGTCGAAGGGAAAATGTTCTTCTCTGTCATGGCAGCAAGGCTGACCAAGCACCTCATGGAAAATAAGTACTTGGATGTGTCAGTCCAGAAAGGTGGCATTCCAGGCGTGGCTGGCTGTGTAGAACACGCCACAATGATCTGGGACGCAATCCAAAGAGCAAAAACAGAAAAGAGAGACCTGGACGTAGTGTGGCTCGACCTGGCAAACGCATGTGGATCTGTACCCCATGAGATGATACAGTTGGCTCTTAAGATGCACCATGTGCCAAAGAACATCTGCGACATGCTCAAGAAGTACTTCAATGGCTTCTCAATGCGGTTCTCTACCAAGGAGTACACAACAGATTGGATCAACTTGGAAGTTGGCATTGCAATGGGCTGTGCAATTTTCCCAATACTGTTCGTGTTGGCAATGGAAGTCATCTTGAAAGCGGCAACAAGCAACGCAAGACAAACAGACCTTGGCAATGGATACAAGATGCCCCCTCTCAAGGCCTTCATGGATGACACTACAGTGATTTCATCCAGAAAGACGAGACACGTCACGTGCTGGAGAGGCTGGACGACATAGTTGCCTCATCCAGAATGAAGTTCAAGCCAAAGAAATCACGGAGTCTCTCACTGAGGAAAGGAAAAGTGGCCGAATCTGTGGTCTTCAGTGTTGCCAACCAGACCATTCCAACAGTAACAGAAGAGCCAGTCAAGAGCCTTGGAAGATGGTATGATGATACGCTGAAAGACACACAAAGAGCAAAAGAAACCAAACAGATGTCGGAAGAAGGCTTGGAACCCATGACCACTGTGGGCTCCCTGGCAAATACAAGGTCCGGTGTCTGCAGTTCATGCTGATACCAAAGCTCATATGGCTCTGATGATATACGACATCTGCGCCAGCATAGTGGAGGCAATGGAATCCGAAATCAACAAGTTCACAAGGAAATGGCTTGGTGTCCCACCCTGTCTGACTGACATAGCGCTGTACTGTCGCCAAGCAAAGCTGAAACTACCACTGAAATCCATCCTGAGGAATATAAAGCAGGGAAGATCAGACTTCAAAGCATGCTGGAGGACTCAGGAGACAAGGTAGTTGAAGCAATCAAGCCCCAGCTGAAGACAGGCAGAAAATGGAAAGTTCCAGAGGTGATGGATTCTGCAAAAGAAAGTCTAAAGATCAGAGAAATAACAGGACACACACAGACCAACAGACAAGGACTGGGGGTGACCAAAACTGAGTGGTGGTCAAAGGCCAAAGGAAAAGCCAAAAGAGACATGATGATTCAGGAGATGAGAAAAGAAGAAGACCAACCAAAAAGACTCCAAAAAGCAGTCCAGCAGAGCCAGCAAGGGCAATGGACAACGTGGGAGAATGCACTCCAAAGAAGTCTCACTTGGAATGACATTTGGCACATGGCCCTCTCAGGATCAGCTTCGCTCTCAGATCTGCATATGACCTTCTGCCTTCAAATGCAAACCTGGTGAAGTGGGGAAAAAACAGACGATCCTTCATGCCCCCCTTTGCCATGAAAAACAAACAGTGGAGCATGTCCTAAGCTCATGTAAAGTAGCCCTGGCTCAAGAAGGTACACATGGAGGCACAACCAAGTGCTCAAAGAGATTGTACAAGTAGTCTGGGCTAGTACCAACACCACAAAAGGGAAAATCAGGACTCCAAAAGCACCCGCAACATTCTTCACGGCAGGAGGCAGCGAATCATGGCCAAGAACAACAGTGCCACTCGGAACATGCAGGCAGAGTCTGCTGGACGGGGCAGATGACTGGGAGTGCACAGCAGACCTCCCAGAATGGAATAGTCACCCAGAGATTATCAGCAAGAGTGGCATGAGACCAGACATAGTATTACACTCTCTCAGTCAACCAAGCAGCTGATCATGATCGAGCTCACGGTGCCATATGAGAACAGAATGGAGGCAGCTCAGATCTACAAGACTGAAAAGTATGCTGATCTGGCAAACAGCCTGAGGAGAGAAGGCTATCAGGTCAAAGTCCTCACTGCAGAAATTGGAGCTAGGGGGGTTGTGGGAACGTCTGCATACAGCCTCATGAAACAGCTCTCAGTTGCAGGGAGGGAAAAACCAAAGCCCTGAAAGCAATGGCAGAAGCGGCAGAGAGGTGTTCAAGTTGGATCTGGTCAAGGAGGAACAAAAGTGAACTTCATAAGGCTTAACTTTCCTACAAATATCAGTGTTTCCTGTGGCTCAGTGGTTAGTGCGCGAGTCATTAAATGGAAATGAGCATGTCCAGAAGGGCATGGGTTTGAATCCCAGTCATGGCTCATCCCAAGATAAGGAAAAAAAAAAAAGGCAGCAGCAGGGGACATCCGGAGTCATGAACCGAGTGTGGCCCAACCCCCTAGAGTGTCAGGAGATAAGGGCCGAAACACTCGCTTGAAGGGGGCTTCTCTTCTGAGGACTCTCTGCTGCCATGCTCTCCACGAGTTTTCTTTCTACTACTACTACACACACACACACACACACACACACACACACACATATATATATATATATATATATATATATATATATATATATATATATATATATATATATATATATATCAAAAAATAGGATGGTAAAAGGAAGTTTTAAAATCAACAGGTCTGTTTCGAGCGCTCGCTCTCCTCAGGATGGTTTTGGGTCGCCCACTGTCCGGTGTTATATGGCCCGATGTCGCTGTTTGCACGTGCGGATTGGCTGCAAGTGTTGCTTCGGTTTTCAGGTTGTTTACAGTTCAGGGTGCGTTTGCTGACAACGATTTCCATTTGTGCCTGCAGTGTTTACTATTTCTACTTTAGTATTTAGAGTTGCTAAGTATGGTTTGCATAGTATTAACCATTTTTCTGTTGAACATAGGTTGCATCTTTTTGAAATGTTATTGTATGTGATGCCCTTTTTATGATTTTCCAGGATATGTTATAGTTTGTTTTTTTGTCTTTAAGTCTCCAAATATATTTGCTCAGTTCTGTTTGTTTTTTGTATTTTTTTCGTTGTTGAATGACTGTTTATGGTTTGCGTATCTGGTTTTGAAGTGATTTTCAGTGATCCCTATGTATGTTTCTTTTTCATTTTCTGATGTCACAGTGGCTTGGTATACAATGTTGTTATAGA
>JADBJO010007416.1:50000-52500 GCA_016801955.1 Conus betulinus | reverse complement strand
ACAGCACAAGGTCTGTCTTAATGCCATAGACGATTTTAACAGCATACTGTAGCTCTTGTTCACATACAATTCTATCACTACTAAACCATTAACAGAACAACAGAACAGTCGACAGCATTTCCCTGTGTGTTTGGTACTGAACTAGAATACGTAAACCCGCATCAACCTCAGATCTCCATATTTTAAGCTGTATTGACAAATGCTTGTGGTAATACCCTCTCAGTCTTAAATTACATCCCCATCGAAATTAAATGTCTTGTTAAAACAAAAAAAAAAACAACAAAAAAAAAATGACCGCATAAACATTTCCCCACAACCAAACACATGGGATAGCACATCATCTGTCATAGCACACAACACCATGGAAGCCTATTCATATATATATATATATATATATATATATATATATATATATATATATATATATATATATATATATATATATATATATATTTCACAATCAACATCCCTGCACTCACTTTATGATAAGTATTATTCTTAACCCAAGGATACCCTTGAGCTACCCCCTCTATTATACCCAACCTTAACTTAACTATTGTACGCTACTATAGTATCCATAAGTTGCCCCTACCCTCATCATACCCACCCCCTCCCTTTACCTACCCCTTTTATTTGATTACCATAGCAAGTCAACCAGGACTGCAACCCTCTCCATTCTCTACATCACCCTATTCCCCACACCTTATATGAGTGAACTTCACAACAGTCTACACGTACGTACGTTTAACGCGTCTGCTCCAAATAACGAAACGTACGGAAATATTTTTAGTCACGCGACCTGCTTTTCTTACTGTCACGATTCAGGCGGCCTTACCAAGCACATGTGGCGTTTAACCACTCACACGACACATATACGACGCCACACAAACAATACCACTTCACCCCCCATCTTTCCTCCATCACGGAATAACCACAATCAGCGCAACACCCGAGATATATATGGTTTGCACCTTCACAATGTGACCAAACAACGCCATAGCTTCACCTTAAAAATGCATAACCACCAATTAATGGCACAACTTCCCCAGTCTATATATTATTTACATGGTCACGATCGTTACCACCTTCCACTCCTCACATCCCATATAACCTCACTTGGATCAGAAAAAAAAGCACACCCGACGCCTGGAAGCAGGAACCGACCTTGCAGACCTCCGTCTCCCTCACAAGACGGTCGACCCCCCAGGATAGGACAGGACACCCGCGCTGCAGTGTACCAGTGGACGCCTCTGCACCACTGCTCAACGTAAACTGCAGACGCCGCCACACCGAAACATAGAAACAAACGCTTTGAAGCCAAGCCAACACACAGTGGACCGAGAGCTCACCGTGACACCCTACCAAGCGAGGTAGCAAGAGTGTCAGACACCATACTGCAACCGACGAACCTTCGTGGACGGTTCCAGGAGTCAAAACTGATGAGAGAACCAAGCTAACATCCCAGTCGACAGACTGGCCACAGCTCACCAACTTTCCTTAACCAATAGACAATAACAACACAAGCTGACCCTCAAGGTGGTCATGGTCACACACACGTGAACATCACACCCACAGACCTTCTCGCCTGGACTTACAGAATTGCAACGGCTACACACCTCCACAACAAAAACGCAATGGCGTCTTGCGCGTGTCAGATGTAAATACTTCCAGTTATGAAGATCCCGCTGATAGTGACAGTGATATTTATATGAATCGTCCTATTTCTAAAGAGGAAGTATTGTTGGCCATAAGAAAACTGAAAGTTCGGAAAGCAGCAGGTCCAGATGGTATTGTTAGCGAATTACTGAAGTATTCAAATGACAAGTCGTAAATTTTCTCACAAAATTATCCAGTGCACTTTGTGACAACGGGGTATTTCCGGGAAAATTGGACAAAAATCCATTATTTTACCATTTGTAAAATAGGAAATGTTACCACTCCCAATTATTATAGAGGTGTCTCTATTACTGAAATAAGCAGCACACTTTATAGTACTATCATTAACAGCAGATTACAAGAATGGATAGACAAGAAAAAATATTACAGGTGAGTATCAAGTAGGCTTTGAAAAAAGGATGTTCGACAGTTGATCATATATTAACGTTGTTGGCGCTTGTGAAAAAGCAGTTTTCATATAATGTGTGTGTGTGTGTGTGTGTGTGTGTGTATGTGTGTGTGTGTGTGTGTGTGTGTGTGTGTGTGTGTGTGTGTGTGTGTGTGTGTGTGTGTGTGTGTTCGTGCGTGCGTGCGTGCGTGCGTGTGTGTGTGTGTGTGTGTGTGTGTGTGTGTGTGTGTGTGTGTGTGTGTGCGTGCGTATCCGCGCGCATGCGCGTGACTGTGTGTGTGTGTGTGTGTGTGTGTGTGTGTGTGTGTGTGTGTGTGTGTCTGTGTGTGTGTGTGTGTGTGTGTGTGTGTGCTCTCTGAATTTGAATGGCTATTTTATCTTGTTGTTCGATAATATGCGTTTTGGCTCTTGCGAAGGAAACCACGCTAAGAATAT
>JADBJO010007416.1:25000-42500 GCA_016801955.1 Conus betulinus | reverse complement strand
TATTTCATTTAAATAGTACTTGGACAGGTGTTTGTTATCGAGGTCACAAATGTTTCGTTGTCAGTTTAAATTTTCGAAATTGTGACCATTTGGTTGAAAAATAATTTAATCGTTGTCATTGGGCTTTCAAATTATCAATGTTCAATATTTTATTAACTGCCTTGGGTGGGTAGTTTCGCGCTTTGCTTCTGATAGAGAGCATGGTAGTCGGAGATTAAAACTCTCCATTTTGGACAAGGAGCAGCCACCATTTCTCTCCAGGCTCTTCTGTTGGCAGCTGTCTCGAGGAGGTCCGGCATGGTAATTTTTGGTCCAATCCTTTATGTTTTTGGACCAGCTCTTTCTCTCCCGTCCTCGTCTGCGCGCCTCTTCAATGGTACCATGGGGGCTGGTTTTGGAGACGGTGTTGTGACGAATGACGTGGCCAAACCTGCCATCTTCCGTCGTTTGACGGCTGCCAATAGTGGTTCGTGGGGCCCAACTAGGTTGGTGACCAGGTTCCGCTATAATCATTGGTCTTGTGCTTCCTGTAGGAGATGCGGAGTAGTTTCCTCAAGCATTTGGTCTCAAACGCCCGAATTCTTCTTTCTGTTTTGACCATCAGTGTCCATGTCTCGCAGCCATATAACAGCATGGAGACCACTAGTGACTTGTAGAGGCGGACTTTTGTGTGGGATTTCATGTTGCTCTTTCACACCCTGTTCATTCTGGCAATCGCTGCTGATGCGGAGTTGATCCTGATTCGGATTTCTGCTGTGCAGGTGCCATCTTTGGACAGGGTTGCTCCCAAATACCTGAAGCTGGTCACTTCTTCCAGGTTCTACCATTCATGGTTATGTTGGCATTGCTGCTAGTCGTGCTGTGGCCATGACCTTTGACTTATCTGTGCTGACCTCCATGCCGTAGACATTTGCTCTTGTGGCAAGTCTGTTTGCAAGAACCTGCAGCTCGGTGTTGCTGCCCCCCATGAGGTCGATATCGTCTGCGAAACGAAGGTTGCTGACCGACCTGCCAATACTGCTGGTGGAGATGTGATGGTCTTCGAGGGTCTCCTGCATGATTCTCTCCAAAAAGATGTTAAAAAGTACTGGAAATAAATAGGCACCCTTGCCTGTCTCCGACTGTGGTCGGGAACAACTGGCCCTGCTGGCCGTTGTGGAATACTGTGCTGCTGGAAGATCCAACCTTAGGTTACAAACGAGGTCTTAGATCTATTATTATTATCTATGTGACAAGAGGCGAGAACTGAGAGGAAAGAAACACTCTGGTAACGAAGACAGGATGCAGTACCAACAGGTGAACAGAGAAGCCATGAAGAATATGAAGAGAAACGAGAAAAGTTGGGTACACGAACTGTGCCAAGCAATCGAGAAAGGCATGGAAGCAGGGAACAGCGAAGAAGCCTACAACACACTCGAGACCCCCAATAAGACCAACCAGACAACATCAGCTGTCATCGAAGATAAGCATGGCAAGCTACAGACATAAAATGAAGAAGTCCTGAAGATGTACACAGAATACTGTGAGGGCATTTACATTTACCAGCTCAACCCAGACACATCCATTTTGTAGGAAACCAACGACCCGCAGACAGCGAGAACAGTCTCCAAGTACTGAAGGGGGAGGCTGAGGCCGTGATACAGGGTCTGAATCCAGGGAAATCCTCAGGAGTGGACAATGTCCCAGGTGAGCTTGTGAAATACAGAGGAAAGAGACCACTGAGGCACTAACAATGCTAAGTAAGAAAATCTGGACAGAAAAGAATTGGCCAACAGAGCGGACCCAGTCACTGGTGATTCCTTTACCCAAGGAGGGCAACCTCAAGCAATGACAAAACTACAATAAGTCTGATCAGCCACCCCAGCAAAGTCATGATTCGCATCATCCTCAACCGACTGAAATCCAAGGCTGAGGAACTGCTATCAGAAGGACAAAGGTTTTAGAAGAGGGCGGAGCACCGTGGAACAAATTTTCAACTGTCGAGTCCTGATTGAAAAGCATCTACAACACCAAAAGGAACTCTTACACAACTTCATCGACCTTAAGAGGGCATTTGACCGGGTGTGGCACAACGGCCTATGGCAGGTTCCGAGAGACTTCAACATTGATGGGGGGCTCGTCCAAGTCCCCCAGACCCTCTACGAACATTCCAGCAGCACAGATGGATATATTCCATCCTTTAATGCCAGACGTAGCCAAGGAATATGTTTTTGTTTCTTTGTCAAAGCCTTTTGACAACTGGATAGTCTAGCCCAACTGACTGCTACCTCTTCTCACTGACTTTCCTCCACTACTCCTACCACCCACCACACTTTTTCTGACAAAGGACAGTCAACAGGTTGAACGGCAATACGAGATTTTGATCTCCACTGTAAGGTTTCTTTTCGTTTTGCAACTGGCACCCCAGGGACAACCTGTGGGGTCAGCATAGAAGAGTCGGAACGCCGACGCCAATAACCGTCACCAGTGACGGGCGTGTGATTCGTGGAAGACCTTCATCCTTGCCTTGACTTCACCATCCGAGAACCACACCTTGAGCTGGACCCTCTGGACCACCCCTGGAACCAGTCTTCCACCAGGTCATGTGCTGTGGACATTTGAGGGACTGTTGGTTGCGTTGGGGTTAAAAATGGTCTGGATGTTGGAACATTCTGGGATGCCTTTTTTTTTTTTTTAAATGTAGTTTCCAATTTTTGGACTTCTTTATATCTTTTGAATGTTTGATTTATTTATTAAGCCTGCCAGACGAACTCTCTCTTGTGTAGATCCTGTAATTTAATGTTATTATGTTTCGACTCCTGTTTATCTTCTTTGTGGGTGGGTATTTTGAATAGTGGGCTAGATCGGGACTTAGTGGTTTTCCAGGGCACTCAGAAGGGATATGCATTTTTTTTTTTGTCTTCGAGATAGTAGTTAGTTCTGGGTAAACCTATTTTCTTTCTTTGTCCCCTCTTATTTTCTATGCTCTTAGTCTTTACTCACTCTTCTTACTTAGGGCCCTTCTCCACTAAGTCGTGTGAATGAGTATGTATTTTTGTGTAGTAAAGTTGTACATTTTCACTCCTACATCGTGTGGTTTGAAGGTGTGAGCGCTGGGGTGCTTGCTTTGCAATAAAGCATTCTACAGAAGCCCAGTCAGGATAATCCTCCGCTGACAATAATCATAACAAACACAATGGACTCCACAAACAATCTAGAGCTCTAAGATCCCTTCTTTTCATTGAAAACGTCTTACAATGTTCTTCCAGATATGGACCAATAATGCGGTTTATGACCAATAACAACCTGCTTGGATGTTATGGGTCGGCGTCGTGTCAGAAGTACTCTCTGCCATGATAGCAAGTGAGAGATGTTTCTGTATCCTACAGCTCTCCGCTCCCAGACTGTGATGTCTGCCTTCACCACCACTGCCATCATCGTTGTGATTAACGTAGTATTGGTTGGACTGTTCTTCCTCGCTACCTCAAGATACCGTTTGGTGTGTGTTTATGACCCTGTTACCTTCAGTAGCACAACCACCACCATGTGGACCTTTACCGCAGGTCAGGTCTCTCTCTCTCTCTCTCTCTCTCTCTCTCTCTCTCTCTCTCTCTCTCACACACACACACACACACACACACACACACACACACACACACACACACACACACACACACACACACACACACACACACACACACACACACACACACACACTCACATGCACGTACACACGTGTGTCTGCAACACTTGAGAATGGCAGGAGAGAGTCTAGGGCTTGGTATGTTTGAGGGATAATAACTCATGGCATAGAAGAAGAAGAAGAAGAAGAAGAAGAAGAAGAAGAAGAAGAAGAAGAAGAAGAAGAAGAAGAAGAGGAGGAGGGGGAGGAGGAGGAGGAGGAAAAGAGAGAGAGAGAGAGAGAGAGAGAGAGAGAGAGAGAGAGAGAGAGAGAGAGAGAGAGAGAGAGGAGAGAGAGAGAGAGATTTGATCCCATTCAACAATATGCTAACAGACACCTCTTGCACATGCTCTCATGTGCCTAAAATAAGTTTTTGTCTATTTTTTTATGTATCATAGCAAAGTCATTATTAAAGCAAAGCCAATAAAACAAATATGGGATATTTGAGAAAAAAAATAGGAATCATGACATAATATAGTCAATGAGGGAACACAAATCCCCTTCGAATATTCAGAAGCCATTACGTGTTTTTGTACCAGTCCGCATTCTTGGTCTGTTAAAGACAGATCAAGTCGGTAACGTTGTTAGGCCAGTCAAAATCTTCACGGCATTCTAAAATATTGTTTGCAGCTTTCTGTTTCACTTTGCACTAATTGATATTTCAATATTCTTCTTTTTCCCCCCTGAATGACCATGCTGGCTGTGCAGACGTCATGTGGTAAGCTTCGTGTACATAGAAATGCATATATCTCAGGCAAAACCAAAAATGTGTAGATCTGTGTATTTGATGAGCCCTCTAGGGCTAGGAGGAACGATACAAATACAGAAAAAAGTTAACGAAAACGTAAATGAAAACAATAAGAAGATGGATATTACAATAAGTATAATGTACCTACAGATAAGGGTTCAGATTCACACACACACACACACACACACACACACACACACACACACACACACACACACACACACACACACACACACACACACACACACACACACACACACACGCACGCACGCACGCACGCACTTTTATTATTAGTACTATTATTATATTACTGTAACTATTGTTTATAACATCATTGTTTTCATTATTATCAATAACAATGTTCGTATTGATATTACCATCATCATCACTATGGTCACCATTGCCATCGCCACTGGGGGAAAACAAACAAACAAACAAACAAACTTTATTTCTGTCGCCTCGACAATCATGCTGTCAGACAAATCTCTAATCATGCTGTTCGGCAATCCTCTAATCCCTCCTCGTTCTTCCACACTACAAGTACTTATGCCATATTACTACCAAAAGTGGTAGGAATCCTGTCTGTCTTATTTTTTCAAGTTTTTTTTTTTTTTTTTTTTTTTTTGAATATGTTCCTCATCATTATTTTCAGCACTATAATTATTGCTATAAATATCATTATCATTAGCATCATTCCTACTTCCACTCACATTGTCTCCTTCCCAACAGCCTCATTTTCGTTCTACGCCCATCTGGAGCCGAGCTGGATGAAGATAGCGATTGCTTGTTCATTTTTCATTGTCCTGAGTTTTGTGTAGCCCTGCCCAGAGAAGACTTCAGAGATCGAAACACGTCGTGCTTTGTCCTGTTATTCGCTTGTCTATGTTTTCTGGTAGGTTTTATAAATACATTTTGAAATGTGTTTAGATTTCCACCTGCAGCCGCCTCACTTTGTAATACATGCTTGCATACGCATCCATTAGCAACTTATATACCCTGTGTAAGTATTCATAGTAAGTTCTATTTGACATCATTCATGTTTTTTCAAGTGTTTTGATTTTGGATACCCGTTAATGTTGTGATTTAAAAAGCCCAGTCGGTCATAGGTTAAAATTTAGGGGGGGGGGGGGGGGGGGGGTGTGTGTGTGTGTGTGTGTGTGTGTGTGTGTGTGTGTGTGTGTGTGTGTGTGTGTGTGTGTGTGTGTTCTATTTTATATTTGACATCATTAATGTTTTCCAGGTTTCTTTTTTTTTTTTTTGTGTACCCTTTAATGTGATTAAAAAGTGCCAGTCTGTCATAAGTTAAAAGTACAGTTTGTTACATATTGACCACGGGATTGATTCCATGAAATGTAGAAAGGATCACGAAATGACAAGATGGCTCATGAAATTAATGTACAAAGCAATGATTCCTCTTTGCTGAAAACAAGATATACCTCCTCTTCTGAAACGCACATTTAGTGCTTTAATCAAGGAAAAAAACGTTATTTTTCTTTCCAGGTCAGTTTTACCGAGATCATCAGGAAGCCATTGATTTTCTTGAAGCCTTTGTATTCGGCCTTGGTTTTCCACTGATGTCGGTCGTAGTGGTGGTGGTGACAACAGCAGTGACTTTAATCAAACTCCGTCAGGCAGCTGCATGGAGGGCTGGCACCTCTTCCAGTAGCAGTGTGTCAGCACGAGAAGTGGCACTGACCATGATGTTGGTCTACACTCTCCATCTTCTTTGTCATCTGTGTCTTTCCCATAGTCTTGCGCAGGTCAGCGAAGGTGTCCATATTTTGTTGTGTTGAGAGTGAAACTGACAGCCATTTACCACTGTTAGGTTGGCATAAACTGTAGTAAAATTTGGTTTGTGCAGTTTAAAAAAAAATTATTTGTTAATTATTCATCCATGTATGCATGTATGTATGTACGCATTATTATGTATGTACGTATGTATTCTATTATTTGTTTGTTTTATTTTTTTTATTTATTCATTTATTTATTTACTAATATATTTCTTGATTTATTTATGTATTCGTTTTTCTCTACCTATCCATTACAGTTATATATGTTTGCTTTGTTTATTATTCTGTCCATTTACTTATTTTCATCTTTCTACCTATCAATCTATTCATCCAACTCTCTCTCTCTCTCTCTCTCTCTCTCTCTCTCTCTCTCTCTCTCTCTCTCTCTCTCTCTGTCTCTATGTATATCTCTGTTATGTCTGTCTCTGTGTGTGTCTCTGTCTCTGTCTGTCTCTCTCTCTCTCTCTCTCTCTCTCTCTCTCTCTCTCTCTCTCTCTCTCTCTCTCTCTCTCTCTCTCTCTCTCTCTCTCTGTTCGTGTTTTTCATTCATTTGTTTACCGTACATCACGAAAAGTGGACGCTGTAGTGAGTGCAAATAAATAAGCTGAGATTGAAGTTTATTTACATATTTATTTCATATGTACTTATCTGTTTATGGACATCTTCGCTGTTTGTTTCTTTCTTTTTTTATTTATTTTATTAGCTTTCTGATCTATTTGTTTTTTCATTTTTGTGCGCTCGTATCTACACTGTTCACTATTCATGGCGAAACGTGTGCGTGTGCGTGTGCACGCGCCTGCGCGCGCTGTGTGTGTGGTTGTGTGTGTGTGTGTGGTGTGTGTGTGTGTGTGTGTGTGTGTGTGTGTGTGTGTGCGCGCGCGCGCGTCTGTGTGTGTGTGTGTGTGTGTGTGTGTGTGTGTGTGTGTGTGTGTGTGTGTGCGCGCGCGCGCGCGCGCGTGTGTGTGTCTGTCTATGTCTGTTTATCTATCTTTCTTTATCTCTCCTTTCCGCTTATCTCTACGTGCTCTCTCTCTGCTTTATCTCTCTCTCTCTCTCTCTCTCTCTCTCTCTCTCTCTCTCTCTCTCTCTCTCTCTCTCTCTCTGTGTGTGTGTGTGTGTGTGTGTGTGTGTGTGTGTGTGTGTGTGTGTGTGTGTGTGTGTGTGTGGGTGTGTGTGTGTGTGTGTGTGTGTGTGTGTGTGTGTGTGTGTGTGTGTGTGTGTGTTCGTTCTTCTGTTTTAACATCTGTTCACTTTGAGTGATATTAGATGTGAATGAATGAAAAGAATGACTGAAGGAATGAATGATTGAGTGAATAAGCCTGTTTGCTATGTAAGCGTGTGTGTAGGTCTATGTATATATCTGTGTGTGTATGTTAACAAAAACAAAAAGAAAACTTTAAAAAAATAGTAGTAATAATAATAATAATAATAATAATAATAATAATAATAATAATAAAAAAACAGAAATCTTAATACAACAATTAATGGATGAAATTAACACAAGATATAGATCTAACATGTAAGAAGAAAACAAAAATCCTTCACTATCTAAACTTAAGAGTGAAGGAGTAAAGTGCAGGCGACCGTTATATAACGCACTGTGAACTAACACAAAACAGTCTAGAGAAAAAAAACGCAATTGGACTATGAAATAAGTTTTCAGCAATTTCGATCAACAAAAATTGCTCCAAAAGTTGTTTTTTCCCCCCGAGAAAAAAAAAACATATATTAGACCTTAATGATGTTGGTAAGAAAGTAGTTAATTTGCGACAATCAAATAAAATTTAGCTCAATGTTATTTCTTTACCATAAATACAAATAGCATGTTTACTAAACATTGTTTTTAAAGCATTTAGCTTTAATCAAACTATAAGGGAATACATTTGTCTGGAATAATAAACTGGATGATCAGACATTTTTCTTAGTACAAGGTCTATTGGAAAAGCTTCCCACTGTTTGGATGAAATATCAACATTTATTTGAGCTCTCTTCCGTGCAGTTGACTCAAGGATACAATAACATTCTACGACTGATAGTTTATTTTTACCTCGGAAGATGGCTCTGCTTTTTTAGCACTCTTTTTTGCAGCCCTATCAGCCAGTTCATTCCACGTTTACTAGTATGTGAAGGAATCCAGCAAAATTCTATAACAGTGCCTTTAGACGCCAGCCAGTATAAAAAGATATTTTTATTTCGAACACAAAGTAGGGTCGTGTCGATATATCTGATGAATCAAGGGCAAGTAAGACTGATTTTGAATATACAAAAAAAACCTATCTGAACAATATCACTGGAAAGATCTGTTAGAAATTCCATTGCTAGCATAATAGGTACTAATTCAGCTGTGAATATAGATAAATACCGACCCAGAAAGAACGATCTGTACGTTTTAAGCGAAGGAATAACAAATGCTGCACCAACATTTCCATCATCTAAAACAGAACCATCGGTAAACACCTGCAGATGATTTTGATATTTTTCGTATACATGTGATTTTGGTAAATTAGCGATGATATTAGTATCCCCCCCCCCCCCCCCCCCCCCCCCCCCACACACACACACACTTTTTTGTCAATGTAACCAATATCAAGAAAAAAAAAAGATTTTGGTATCTCCCATGATTTGAATAAATGAAGAAGATATATTTTTAGCCACATCTTTGATATCAATTTTTGAACATTCAATCAAATCAGAAGTATATGTACCTATTGTTTCTTGCGATGTAATCATAATTGCCCTTTTTGGAAAGTCAGTGTTAGATCTAAGTTTTAAGTCTTCTTGAATGCAATTTTCATTAACACTTGAGTTTATGACATATTTTGATGCTGCTTGTTCACGATAATCATCAAGGGGCACAATTCCAGCTTCTCTATATATTTTTTTGCATTTGTTGCATGAACAGGGATACCAAGAGCAAGTTTGATGGCTTGGCAATCCAACTTTGTAAGTTTTTCAGAAGACATTTTGGAGCACTAAAATATACTTCTTGACCATAAGTAAGTTTTGATCTAACAAGAGCTATGGAGAGATGAAGTTTTTTTTAATCCATTCCCCAGGGTAGTCTGCTTATAATTTTTAATAAATTCAACCTTTTCCTAGCCTTTGTTAATATATATTCACAATGAATATTCCAAGATAATTTTGGTGTAAAGAAAACTCCTAAAAATTTAACACTGTATTCATATTCTAAAGGTTCACCTAGAAGTTTGAAGACTGGTAAATTTTCTGGATTGCTTCCTGCATTAAACAACATCATTTTTTTTTTCAGTGGACAAAAACAGACTATTTGTGTCATATAGTTGCCTATGCAGTCTAGATCTCTTTGATATAGTCTTCTAACATAATTCTGTGCTCTTTGTGGAGTTGACTTTTTCAGAGTTACTTCCATCCACATGCAGATATCATCTGTGTATTGTACTAGAACAACATTTTTTTGGAGACTGCTTTTGGGAGATCTTGTATAAGGATACTGAAAAGAATAGGCGCTATAACTGAACCTTGCGGGATTCCCATGTCTAGTTTTCTGAGTGTTGAGTGTGTACCGCCTACTCTGGCTAACATAGTTCTATTATCTAAAATGATTTAATATAATTGTATATGTTTCCTGATAATTCAGTTTGTATGACAAACGCTTATGCCAGACTTGGTCATAGGGTTTTTTTTAGCATAACCAAGTAGCGAGTATACTTTTCCTACGTGCAAACTGACGCTTATTTGAGTAGATAATATAACCAAGTGCTCAACTGTAGATCTTCCTTTCATAATTCCAGCTTGATAGACTGGTATTGCATTATTCTTTTTCACAAAAGTGTGTGAGTCTATTTAAACAACTATTGAATTGTTCCATATTTGAGGAACAACGCCATTTTCCTAGCAATTCTGAATTATATGATGCAGAAAAAAAATGCAGTTGTTAGGGATATGTTTTAACATTTCCTTACTCACTATGTCAAGACCAGCAGAGCATTGTTGTTGCTGATATCAGATATTGCACTTTTCAACTCTCAGATTGTTATCAGAGCATTAATAGGAATATCATTATCAGGAATAGGGTCTGAATAGAAAGACTTTGATTGTGTTTTTTCTCTGTATCTTTTACAATTTGAGGACAAGCCTCCTGAACTACTATTCCTAGAAAATATATCTACAAAAAAAATTCCCCCTTTTTCCATCAGAAGGAAATTCATTTTATTCTTATTAGATTCTATTGGATAGCTTGGGAGTTTAAGTCTTTTTTTCATGCATGTCACTTTGTTCCAAACCTTATTAAAGTCTTTATCATCTGAAATTTCCTTTGTACAAAATGAATTCTATAGCCGTTTTGCTTTGGCTATTGCATTATCATTGTGTATCTTTACTTTCTTCATTTCTATATGACTTTCTTCTACTGGCTCTTTAAGCAAATTTTCGCCTAGATTCTTTTCTGCTTTCGAGTTGATATACAGCTTATATATATATGTATATATGTATGTATATATATATATATATATATATATATATATATATATATATATATATATATATATATATATATATATATACCGCGGAAAGTGGTAATTTGACTCCTCTGCCTTTTCGGTGAAAAGGCAGAGGAGTCAAATTACCACTTTCCGCGGTCACTGAGGAGAAACAATCAGGTTTCGATATACCGTTATTCCCCATTTACCCACTCAAGCACATACTGTCAGTTAGGCAGAATCATCTACCACTGCAGATATAAAGGCTTATCACCCCCCTATTTCTATAATCTGAGACATAAGAGCAAACTTTGTTTATAATTCAATATTTCTTGCAGTCATTGCAACACCTAGCTGCTCTATAAGTTGCTGGAATGGTGCTCGGCACTTGGAATTTATTTATTGTTTCATTGTAATTTAGTCCCTTGCGGATTCATTCCAAGAACTGGCCCTCAGCACTTGTGTCTTAAGAGGTTATCTTTTTATATTTTCTACTTTTCACAAGAAAATGTAGCCTGTTTTGCTCTTTCATGATTTTCTTTTGCTTCTTAGGGGCACCTTTAGTTAGTTTTTTGAAAACTCAACAAACATACTATGGTATTGCACACCAGCCTTTTTCTGGTATAGCATTCTTCTTAAAACCGAAAAGGCAGAGGAGTCAAATTACCACTTTCCACGGTCACTGAGGAGAAACAATCAGGTTTCGGAATACCGGTATCTGACCAGGAGTTATATGTTAGTGAGCTTTCTCTCTATTGGATATGGTCTCCTGCTGCTTGAAGACTATAAGCTTGCTGGAGGTTCATTTTGAGAAGCATTTATTTATTTATTCCCCATTTACCCACTCAAGCACATACTGTCAGTTAGGCAGAATCATCTACCACTGTTCACATTTACTAGTCCACCAGACATTCCCCACATGATTAGACTGTTTCGTGATATTGGGATTGATGAAATGACTGCCACAAAAAACTGTATCCGTGAAATCTGAATATTGCGTGTCAATATGCTCATGCGTACATTTATCGAAGTTTTGACAAGCTAGAATAGTTCGAAATGTATCCCAGTCTGCACGCTTATAGTCATATTTTATAGGAGTGTCATGTACATCATTATTATCCAGGATGTTTTCTTTCACCATACTTATTACTATAGGCAGGTAATCGCTACCTAAAATATCGTTACATGTTTCCCATGGAGTTGATGGCGCAAGTTCCGGTGACATAAGGGAAAGGTCTATAGCTGTAGCTCTATGTTTAGACACATCTGGGATCCGGGTCATGCTCCCATCTTTAAAAGATGGAATGAATTATCTACGATGTTTTCAACGAAACGGTAACGAAAGCGTGGCTGTCTTCAACTGTCCGTGAGCAAGGGTGGTTGGGTCTGTGGGGTGTGCTCGACAGCTGGGGGGTGGTTTTTTTAGCCGGTGGGCTCTGCAGTCATGAAATACGGGCTGGTACATCCATGGGGATGCTACTTTAAGGCTGTTATGAGTTGCATGCTGTAGCCTGACTTACCTTTGTTCAGGAGCAGTTATGTCCCTTGATATCTTAATGGAGTGTCCTGCGCGTGCCTGTACCCATCATCAACACAGCGCAGGCCTCCAAGTGTGGCACAGGACTGCTCTAAAGGCAGGTGAAGACAGTGCTTCTCTGGGTCCTCCCCAGCATCTTCGGGCGTTTTTTTTTTTTTTTTCTTCTTTGCCTTAACTAGGCTGACCCTGGAGAAAAATCCAGTGACGGTGAGGAAAGACCCACTGACCACAGGGAAAGTCCTGTTGACAGTGGGAAAGACTACAACTTTGTATACAGAAAAGATTATTTTATCACTGTGAAAAACAAAACATTCCTACATGTCAAGCTGGGTTTAGAAAAGGACGTTGCACAACAGACAACTTAGTTAAACTTACAACTCAAATAAAAAAACAATTCTCCAAAAGAAAAAAGTACACTTGCCACATTCTTTGATGTGCGAAAAGCTTATGATAGTGTTTGGCATGCACGACTTTTATATAAATTGAAAAAAATTGGAATAACAGGTGTAACTTATCATTACATAAGCAATTTATTATCAGATAGGTCAATACAAGTCAGGCTGGGAAATGTCTACTCTTCAGCGAAAAGAATTGATATAGGCATTCCGCAAGGATCTGTACTA
The DNA here is from genome assembly GCA_016801955.1 of Conus betulinus. NCBI lineage: Eukaryota > Metazoa > Mollusca > Gastropoda > Neogastropoda > Conidae > Conus > Conus betulinus. The sequence goes on along the minus strand of JADBJO010007416.1, from coordinate 29,684 downwards.
GCTCCATTATGTTTAATATATTAATTCACGATCTACCAAACTGTCTATCAAAAACAACAAATGTTGTGCAATATGCAGACGATATAGCTATTTGGATCAACACATCTTTGAGGAGGAAAACATACTAACAAAAGAACTGTTCATTATGTTCAGAACATATACCAAAGAGAACTTAATAATCTAAATCAATATATGAAGAAAATGGATTGAACTTGTCTTTTGAAAAGACTTATCTTATGCTTTTTAATAATGGTGAAAATCCTGAAACTCTCTCCTCAGTTAGTATTGGATGGAAACCCTCTTGTTTATAAGCAGTCTGTTAAGTTTTTAGGTGTACATTTAACATCAAAATTAAATTGGAAAGTTCATATTGAATATTTGATTTGTAAAGCAAGAAAAAGATTTAATTTTTTTAAAAATCATAAATAAACAGACATGGAGCCAAAATACCAAAACATTACTACACCTTGCAATTTCTTTAGTTCGATCAGTACTCTCCTATGGGCAAGAGGTGTATTTCAGTGCTTCAAATACTCTTTTAAATAAATTACAAAGCATAGATAGTAGGGCTATCAAGCTAGCTCTTGGTGTCCCTATGCACTCTAACACTCATAGAACATATAAAGACAACATGTTGTCATTAACAGAACATCGAAAATTAGCAGTTTCGAAATATGTAATCAGAAGCCTGTCTATCGTTAATAATACACAGGAGGAAATATTCTTAAATGCAGAAACAGAGTTCCCAAAGAGAGCAAAAAACATAACACTTCTTCAGCCTATCAGGAATTTTACTGAAGACGTTATGAGTAAAAGCAAAATAGATAGACATTCACAATATTTCAGTCATGCCTATTATACCAATGATACCACCATGGGAACAAAGAAAGCAAAGTTTGATAGAATACAGCAGTTACAACAAAAATGAAGAAGAGAATTTATTAGTTACTGACGTTCGCCTTCATTTAGATTCAAAATATTCAAATCATCTAAAAAATTTCACTGATGGCTCCGTCTTAGAAACGTCAGACAGTGGTGCAGGTTTTGTTATTCCTTTGCTCAGAATAGAAAAGTCATATTATTTAGGCAAAGGTGTTTCAATATTTACATCTGAATTGTACGCAATAATGCAAGCTTTAGAATTCATTTGTGATCTACCTTATTCCATTTATAACATCTTACTATGTGTTGATTCAAAATCAGTTTTACAAACGCTCAAGCAAAATAGCTGCAACAGTCGTAACGATATTGTCTTTGAAATTAAGTATTTAATTCATCGTATTGCTATAAAAGGTATTGGTATTGACTTTTGCTGGGTGCCATCTCATTCTGGGCTCTTTTGGAATGAGGTTGCTGATAGAGCTGCTAAACGAGGAGCTTTCAATAACTCTGACACAGTTTCAAATGAGAAATTAGCATTATCAGCAGATGATGAAATGTACTCCCTGTTGGAAAAATCCACTTGTACTAGCCCATCTGCTTCTAGATCTAAAGTCTTGACATATAGTAGACCTATAATTAGTTTACTGTACAAAATACGACTAAACTCGTGGAAAGCTAAGTACGTAAAAGTTAATTGTATTTGCAATCTTAAACTGTCAATTCATCACTTACTATTAGAATGCCCATTTTGCTCGCTAGATACCGAATGAATAATATGGATTTTTTTCTGAAGTATGATAACACAAGGGACATTCTGAATGATGAAGAAATTGACATTATCTTAATTGCAAAAGTTATTCTATCCACACCTATTGGAAGATTACTTTGAAGTTTTATTTCACTTGTTCTTATTTTTGAAGGGCGAGGACGGGGTAACTTTCGCATGGTGTCTAAAATCACTATCCTTGTGAACAGAGACAGTGCTTCTCTGGGTCCTCCCCAGCACCTTCGGGTGTTTCTTTTTCTTTCTTACTATAGGCAGGTGATCGCTACCTACAGTATCTTTACATGTTTCCCATGAAGTTGATGGCGCAAGTTCTGGTGAAATAAGGGAAAGGTTTATAGCTGTATCTATATGTGTAGACACATCTGGGATCCGGGTTATGCTGCCATCGTTTAAAAGATGGAATGAAATATCTACGATGTTTTCAACGAAAAGGTTACTGGTAACAGTGTTACAATCATTTTCCCAGACGGGCGAGTGAGCATTAAAGTCACCCGCTATTAACCACTTATTACACTGTTGATCTTGAATAGCACGCAGCCAGTCAGAATTTTGATCATTAATTTTGGACCTTTAGGAAGATGTACTGACATGACATTCATTGTGAAAGAATTTCCGATTTTTATATTAGCTACGCACGCATGCTTGTACATCACCGACAGATTTGGGATTGGGGGTGCACTTATGTGTGTGTGTGTGTGTGTGTGTGTGTGTGTGTGTGTGTGTGTGTGTGTGTGTGTGTGTGTGTGTGTGTGTATATGTGTGTGTGTGTGTGTGTGTGTGTGTGTGTGTGTGTGTGTGTGTGTGTGTGTGTGTGAGTGAGTGAGAGTGTCCGCGTGTATGTGCGTGTGTGTGTGTGTGTGTGTGTGTGTGTGTGTGTGTGTGTGTGTGTGTGTGTGAGAGTGTCCGCGTGTATGTGCGTGTGTGTGTGTGTGTGTGTGTGTGTGTGTGTGTGTGTGTGTGTGGTGTGTGTGTGAGTGAGTGAGTGAGTGAGAGTGTCCGCGTGTATGTGCGTGTGTGTGTGTGTGTGTGTGTGTGTGTGTGTGTGTGTGTGTGTGTGTGTGTGTGTGTGTGCGCGCGCGTGTGTGTTTTTTGTGCTGTCGTGAGGAATGTGGTGTAAACTATGGCTACAATCGGTGTTGTAGGTGAGGTTGTATGCCTTTTTATTTTGTAACAGATCCATGAGAAGAATATTGCAATGGGAACTCTCTGTGATCAGGGTGTTATATATAAGACACTCGAATTAATAGCTTGACAAGGTGACATTGTGTTCACGATAATATAAAGGTTGTGTTGACGTATTAGTTTTTTTGCGGTTTTGAGACCCACTGACATTGCAACAAATATGTGCGTAAGGTAGTATGTTTGTGACCACAGTAACTGATATGTCCGTAGAATGTTGTTTGACCCTGTGAGTGACAGGTGGACAACGTGTTGTCATTGCTGATATGGTACATCATGCACGAGCATGGTGACGTTGTGCGCAATGCACCTACCATGTAAGCACAGTATTGCTGTTGTTGCTGTTTTCATTGTTGATGTTGCTGTATTCTTTGTTGGTGCTGCAATGTATGGGTAGAATGGGGGTGATGTTTGTCACTATAACCCAATGTGTCGGAAGATTCTTGCTATTGACGTTGTAACTTACGTGCACAAGATGTGTTTTTTTCGTGTTGTTGCTGCTGCTTTTCCACAGCAGTTTATGTGTTGTCAGGTTGGTGATGCTGTTGGTGCCGGAGATGAATGCAGGGCAGAGTCAGCACAACCTGTTCTTCACCTTCATCTGGTTGACGGACATCACGTCCTACATCAACGCTACCTTCAACATCATAATCTACTACAGCATGGGGTCCCGCTACAGACAGACCTTCTGGCAGCTGATGGGGAGGAGGCAGAAGGCAGAATATCATCAGAAGTAGCACATGATCACAACTGTAGCAAATTCCGTGAGTTTGTTCTCGTACGTAACTGGTGGTACACGTGTAAAGCTGTGAGCGCTGCTCAGCATGCGACATCCATATACCCTCCTTTTTTTTTTCTTTTCGTGCTTTCTAAAACGCCGGTTTTAAAGTGAAGTATATCATGCACAACCAGACACCCATGTTTTCAGCCTGGTAAGCATCTAGTTGTACCATACTTTGAATGAACATTAGGAACCGTACCCAACAAAAAAGAATAAATAAAAAATATACCACCCAGAAACAAAGACATGAGCTTTGCATTGTGCTTTATATTAATGTACGTTTTAATTCAAAACAGCTCGCTAAAAGACAACCCAGAACACACACACACACACACACACACACACACACACACACACACACACACACACAAGCTTTGCATTTGTGTTTTATATTAATGCATGTTTAATTCAAAACAGCTCGCTAAAAGACAAAATCCAAAGTAACGAAAACATCCAAAGCAAACGAAGAATAACATAAAGTAACAATCGGAATACCGAGATAATCTGAAAACGACAGGACGAAATAATGACATGAGAATGAAACTAATGTCTGTGTATTGAGATATCCACTGTGGATTTTCAAAGTAAATGCATCAGCCTGGGTCTGTCGGCCTGTCTTTCTGCCTGTCCGTCTGCTTGCTTGTTTGTCTGACTGCCTGTCTGTCTCTCTGTCTATCTATCTGTCTCTGTCTTTGTCTCTCTCTCTCTCTCTCTCTCTCTCTCTCTCTCTCTCTCTCTCTCTCTCTCTCTCTCTCTTACCCTTATTATGCGAGGAGCACAAGAGCTATGACTGCAGCTACAGCAGGTCTACGGGATGCTGATAGAAACAGTCCAACACACACACACACACACACACACACACACACACACACACACACACACACACACACACAGGCGCGCGCGTCTGTCGATGATGTTGATAGACATTTAAATTATGACGACGACGTTGACGACGCCGATGATGATGATTAGGAGGAGGAGGAGGAGGAGGAGGAGGAGGAGGAGGAGGAGGAGGAGGAGGAGGAGGACGACGACGACGACGACGACGACGGCGA
>JADBJO010007416.1:17500-20000 GCA_016801955.1 Conus betulinus | reverse complement strand
AAGACATTGCATTGACTTCTGAAAAAAACATTTTAAAGGATAATGTGAACATTTGTAAAGAAACAGAGAGAAGAAAACCAAGTTTTCCCCAAGTTAAGATTTTATCTAAGGGGTGGGGAGAAACGTAGTGTCGTTGTTCTCTTTTTATAATGGATACTGTTCCTCTAATCACATTTGAATATGACCCGAACCAAAGGTGAAAGAAAAGAGAAAACATAACGTCTGCAACTGAGTAAAAGACGGCCCAACACACGAGCTGTATTCCAGATCATATTATTTGATTGAAAGTATGTATTATATGTTTTAACTGTACAGTTGAATGACAGACACAACATGTATGTATGTGCGCGTGTATGTATGTATGAATTGTATGTATACTTGAAATTGCTATATACCTTCCATCTGTGGTCGTGTCCTCGAAAATACAGTCAGCCCAGCAATGCAAGGCGCCTGGCGATTGCCTGCTGAAGCGAAAGCTTCCGTCAGAGCTGCGCTCCGGAGTGAAGTGATTGGGCATGCGATGGACCCAATCAACGACCAAGAGCAGCCCCTGCCAACAGGTCAACACACAGTGCCACTGGACTTTGCCAGTCCGGAGACATAGGCGCCCTTTGAAGGACTAGTCAACGACGCCCCAGTGGGCAGACTTCGAACGAACCTAGCGGTTGTTTCGTGGGTCTATCCAAACGAATCATGCAGAAACTTCAAGTTTGCTCACGGGGATTTTCGATCGTGGCTTCATCTCCTGGGCAAAGTTCAGAACGTCCTCCGCTTTCTGGAAGCGCAGCGTGGCGTCAACCCTACGATGACGCCAAACGATGAGTCAAAGGCTCCGGATTTAGAAGTTCGCGTTCTGAGATTTATCTGAGATTTATCTGGAGCACTGTCAACAAGTTTCCCATTGAAGACGCCGAACAAACTCAGCATAAATCGGAGAAAGATGAATTGCGGCAGAAAATCGAAAACGCTCTTCACTACATTGACCATACCATCTTCCCAAGTCTAAGGAAACACTTCAGACATATGCGTGGAAGACAGGATCAACACAGAGCGGGGAATGTGGAAAAGCATGAACTAACGCAGCTTTGATTAGATAATCAGAAACGTGTCACTGAGATCATCAAGAACGACAGCAGATCAGAAGCACGGCCCACTTGTCCCATTTAGGCGGATGTGTTGACAGAGAGGTGTTTTTTTTTTTTTTTTTTTTTTTTTTTTTTTTTTTTTTTTTTCAGCAGAGGAGCGAAAAGGTGTTGGAGTACCCCACACACCCCTCTGCCCTGGCCTGTCAGTATCGCCCCTCTTCCTCTTGAAGAAGAGCTGCAGTTGGACCCGTTCACCAAGGACGAAGTTAAAATGCTGAAGAATAACACAGCGCCTGGATATGATAGAGCTCAATATTTTTCTCTGATACAACATCTGCAACGTCTGTCATTGCCTTTGACGGCAATATTTAACATTTGCTGGAGAAACAAAAGAATTCCCACTGATTGGAAACATGCCACGATCACTTTACTTCCCAGAACCGAAGGAAATGTGATGCAGCCTGGTGACAGGAGACCTATTTCCATTTTTCACGTCTTTGTACAAGATCTACATGAAGTTAGTGCAAAGTAGGCTTTTGCCATGGATTGTTTCGACCTGAAGGCTGTCATCAAAACAGAAGAGCTCTCTCCCGTGAAACGGCCTTCAAGAACCCGTTTTCTGCTTGAAAACTGTAATTTTGAATTTCAAGCATCCTACGCTATTTTCGTCGATATCAAGGATGCTTATGGCAGCGTTGATCACAGAGTAATGTCTGGATGTGATGCAGAACGCCGGCTACCTTCAGCACATCATCGACGTGATGGCGGATATCTACACCAACTCTACATTCCAGGCGCAGACAGGAGACATGTCCACGCTGAGGATTACTAGTCATCATGGCATCGTGCTAGGCTGCCCGTGGTCAGTTGTTTGTGTTCATTCAGGCGTTGGACTCGTGGATTCGATGGATGAGCCGTTCACAATAGCATCAATGCCTTCTCCATGTCCTCCATATACGGATGATGTATGTGACAGTCCTCGCTATGAGGCGAACTTACAAGAAATGATATACAAGACAGAAGCCTTCCTGCATTAAACCGGAATGAAAGTGAAATACAGAAAGTGAGAAAGAGTATGTGAAGATATATTTTATCGATGTGCCTGCAATCTGGTCACACACACACACACACACACACACACACACACACACACACACACACACACACACACACACACACACACACACTGTAGAAGTGCAAAGACGCAGCATGCAGTTACATTTATGAATTGACTATGTGAGCTCTCTCTCTCTCTCTCTCTCTCTCTCTCTCTCTCTCTCTCTCTCTCTCTCTCTCTCTCTCTCTCTCTCTCACACACACACACACACACACACACACACACACACACACACGCACGCACACACACACACACATGCACATCACATATTACAACAGCTTATAATCATATGTTATTC
>JADBJO010007416.1:0-5000 GCA_016801955.1 Conus betulinus | reverse complement strand
TTATTGCTAAAATCTCTACCGCTAAAATAAAGGCAAGGGGGAGAGAATGGGGCAGCCTTGCCTAATTCCACAATTAACATCAAAAGCCTCAGAGATCCATCCACCATGGTTAATACTACTCTGGCAATTGCTGGTTTAAAACCGATGTCCATGTCTGAAAAGAACTGTCAAAACCAAAACACTTTAAAAGCATGCAAGATGATTTTTTTTTACATATGGAGTCAGAAGCTTTGGAATAATCTAGAACCACAAGGTATCGTTAATCGCATCATCTACCGTTCTCACAACTGTTGCCATGTTTCTACCCTTTATGTACCCTACCTGATCCTCGATAACCAATTTCGGTATCACCTTCCTAATCGCACCGCTAAACTTTTTGCCAGTGTTTTGTAATCAGTGTTTTGTTATGTAATTAGGTCGCCAGTTGTTTAACCTTGTTCTGTCTAAAATCATTACCTTTGTGAAGTATGTTATCGGTCCCTTTTTGTGTAAAAGACAGTTCTTCTCTATCAAATGAATCATTGAACGAATCGGTTACTAGACGAGAACATTTTGTTTCTCCATTCATTCCATGAATTTTATGTCTATGATTGTGTTAATGTCTTTTTCATAGACTTAACGTGGGGTAGGGAGGGAACGGGATTTCACCAATTATCCTCCTCCCCACCCCCCAAAAAAAATCATAATGAGCGTCCAAATTATGATCTTTCTCCTTTATTATCAATATGTTTATATCATATGTCAATTTAATCAATAACACACCCCTCTCAACTTTTTTTTGCATGCTTACTCAGGGGGGGATGCCCTCAAGGTATTTTTCGAGCAAACTTGTTTACACATCAGTGAAAAAATAGCATTATCTAAAGTAATCAACTGACTATAAAATCGGGGTTTATGTGAAGTTATATCCAAGCCACGGACCCGGCCGTTTAGTTACAATTAAAAAAGCGAAGGAGCACAAAACAAACAAATAAACAAACAAGCCGCCAAACATTGTTCTCTCAGCTCTATGCACCGTCCAACACTTTCCTGAAAACGTGCAGTTCCTTGATTAATCATTCTCAGGTTATACCACCTTCACTGTGAGTGCTTTCAACGTGCGCGTCGGAAACACGATGCATCTCCCAAACGTTTATGCAAACTATTAAGCTAAGGACATGGTCCTAATTAAATAAGAGAAAGCATAATATCGCAAAACAAGTCTGTACAAGGTAAAGTCAATAAAAGCATGCCCAAACATTGTATACGTCCAAATGACATTCAAATCATTTTGTAATGTCTCCCTTTAGACAGTACACAAAAGTCCTCCTATTATCACTTACAGTGAAAACAGAGAACAGTATTGAAGAACTTTACGCCTGCGTGAATGAAGATACGGAAGCGAATAGACAACTTTTTCACACTCTTCTGTTTTCCCCTCATTTTTTTTTTTTACAAGAAGCCGAAGTGGTGAGATTTTTGTCAATGCGACGTTATTGCTTTTGTTTGTTTGTTTGTTTGTTTTTTCAATCCTAAGGTGAGTCATAGTGAGAGCTGGAAAGATAACTCTACACCTAGACGTCCACTGAAGAGTCATTTAAATGGTTCATCCCTGACTTTTAAACCATCAGCCCACGCGAACCTAACTCCTCCTCTTCCGGAGGGCCACATTCCCTAACAACGGCGTGAAACAGACCCTACCCATTTCTTGTTTGTTCTCCAGCCTCCTTATTATTTTGTTTTTCAGGTTTCTTCTTTCTTCTTCCTTTTTTTTTTTGGCTAGGCGTAGTCCTCCACCCTCCTGTATTTTTTTTGAATTTCCCTAACTATCTCCCGTCATCCATCCTATCTACCCAAGTATCTGGGCATTTCCCCAAAGGCTGTGCTTGCCGTGGTGTGGGGAGAGAGAGAGAGAGAGAGAGAGAGAGAGAGAGCGAGAGAGAGAACGAGAGAGAGAGAGAGAAGAGAGATGAGGATGAGAGTGAGTGTGTGTTTAACGTGGTGGATCTAACGCTTTTGTTTACGATTAGTAGTCTCGCAAACTGGCTATTTCCCCAATAAGGCCAGCCTTATAGCGAAAAAAAAGTCCACAAGGAAGACATGGCAAAAGCCAAGAAGCGAGACAATAGGCATAAGAGTTTCCCACTCTCTTCCCCCTCCATCCTCCCATTTTCGAACTTCTCTTTCTTCTCCCCTCCCACACAACTCTGCCTTCTCTCCCCCTCCATCCTCCCATTTTCGAACTCCCCCTCCTTCCTTCTCCCTCCCCTTCCCCCCTCCCCCCCCCCCCCCCCCCCCCCCCCCCCCCCTTCCATCTTTGACAATACTATGATGTAGAGACATATCGAGGATTGACTGCCTAGTATCTCTCTCTCTCTCTCTCTCTCTCTCTCTCTCTCCTCTCTCTCTCTCTCCACCCACACACACACACCACAACACACACACAACACACAACACACATATTATATATATATATATCTATATATATATATACATATATATATATGCACACACACACACAACACAGACACACACACACACACCACACACACACACACACACACCACCTTATAAATGTTTATCTCCCCCTATTCTTCGATCTAAGACATAAGAGCAAGCTTTGTTTATATATATTATATATATATATAATATATATATTGTATATGAGATACCGGGTTCTGACCAGTCAACCCTCGATATATTCAAGTTATTTTTCCCACCTTTCTTGTCCCCTTTCTTGTTATTCAACGTATTGCATCAATACTCGACAAGATTTTCGAAAAAAAAAAAAAAACTAACTATTTTTGTTTTTACATGGTGTTGTGAAGGTTCGACTTTAAAAAACACTGAATCTTTTGATTCAAAGAAAAGATATTGGTTGAAAGCAATGATTTGTAGCAACAAAGTGCAGTTTCCACCATCTTTAAACGACTACAGCCTTGAAATGTCTGTAGAGGGCAGGTCAGCTGCGAGCATAGCGGATCACTGACGATCCACAGACATTTCAGAATACAACTGTAAAGATTGATGTTGGGGCTCTGTGGAAACTTTCTATAACGGTTTCAAATAACATTATGTGTATCAAAAAAAAAAAAAAAAAAAAAGAAAAAAAAAAAGAAAAGAAAGAAAGAAAGAAAATAAAAGCATACAAATTTGAGAAAAAAACATTCATCTGAAAACTCTGCTGCTGCTGATTAAGATGTCAGCCTCTGAGAGGTAACTGCTGACACAAGTTATTTGAGAGTACGCTCGTGTTTTCATTCTGAAATTTCCCATGTTGTGAACATGATAATCTCTAAAACAAACACACAACAAAAGCCTATAAACCCCAGGTATGTTTTCCCCTTAAACTTTAGAAGCGAACGTTTTTTATGTACAGAAGATATGCCAGGGTGTTTGAAGCCACGTGTTTCTTTGGGTCGACCAACTAGAAGGTCAAAAGGTTATCTTTGCTGTGTGTGAAGGCTGCTTCACAGTCACCTTCGGCAGCATCTGCAACCACACATTCCCATCATGCAATGTCTACTATTCATAGCAACCATCAGTACGCTCTCTCCATTCTCTCCCTCCCCAGCACACACACACACACACACACACACACACACACACACACACACACACACACACACACACAAACACTTCGTTTCTGGATTTTTTTGTTTCCAAACTCTATCTTTGCCATCCTACCCCGTTCAGGACTCTCTCTCTCGCTCTCGCTCTCTCTCTCTCTCTCTCTCTCTCTCCTCTCTCTCTCTCTCTTCTCTGTCCAACACACTTTACCCACATTCTATAAACTCTCCCTGTGTCAGGCTGTCTCTCGGAATACTATCATATCAACACCATTCCAGACCCTGCTCACCTGCTACAATTCTACTACACCCCCTCCCCTCTCTTTCCACTCCTGCCTTTATACAGAACCTTGTCCATTCAAGACTCTGGCAGCCCTGATATAACCCTCTGCAGTCGGCTGAGCCATGGGCAACATTATCATGTCGCTCTCTCTCTATTATCCAAGACCCTTCTCGCATTCTTTGACCAGCTGCTTGTCTAGACCCAACCCCCTCTGTACTCCTCATCTCTGTATCCTCTCTTGCCCTTTTGACATCCCCTCTCTCTCCACCGCCTCCATCTTTTCTTACTATGCCCACCCCCTATGCCCCACGCGCCTCTCTTTTGTCATTCTATATATCTCTCTGCCTGTCTCGCTGTCTCTTCTGCACGTTTACTGCCCACAGCCTCCCTTTTCACCCAATCCCACAATTCTTCTTGCATTATCTGTGTCTTCTTCCCTAATCCTTTCCTCTGGAACATTGGACCTGCACCCTCTTACCTTTGAGTATTGGACTTGCACCCTCTTACCTCTGAGCACTGGAATTGCACCCCTCTTACCTCTGAGCATTGGACTTACACCCTGTTACCATCTGAGTACTGGACTTGCACCCTGTTACCTCTGATCATTGGACTTTACACCCCTGTTACCTCTGAGTACTGGACTTGCACCCTCTTACCTCTGAGCATTGGACTTGCACCCTCTTACCTCTGATTACTGGACTTGCACCCTCTTACCTACTGAGTACTGGACTTGCACCCTGTTACCTTCTGAGCATTGGACTTACCCCTGTTACCTCTGGGTACTGGGACTTACACCCTGTTACCTCTGACCCCTCTGAGTACTGGACTTGCACCCTCTTACCTGATCTGAGCATTTGGACGTGGACCATCTTACCTCTGAGTACTGGACCTGCACCCTCTTACCTCTGATTACTGGATTTGCACCCTCTTACCTCTGAGTACTGGACTTGCACCCTCTTACCTCTGAGCATTGGACTTGCACCCTCTTACCTCTGATTACTGGACTTGCACCCTCTTACCTCTGATTACTGGACTTGCACCCTCATTACCTCTTACCTCGACCCTCTACTGGAATTGCACCCTCTTACCTCTGATTACTGGACTTGCAACCCTCTTTACAGCACTGGACTGATTACTCTGATTACTGGACCTGCACCCTCTTACCTCTG
>JADBJO010007415.1:97500-113423 GCA_016801955.1 Conus betulinus | reverse complement strand
TCTAGGAATTCTGAAAATGTCGTCTAACTTTTTAATAAAGCTGTTTATTACAGGGATATCTCCTTGAGTAACATTTGTTTAAATTGTGCAGTTCTGTTACCACAAGTAGATTGGGTGACAATGGGTACTCATGAATGATATAACTGGCGAACATCAAGCTGGGTTTAAAACAGTTTACTCAACAATTGATCATATATTCACGCTACTAGCTGCTGTGCAAAAACAGTTTGTAAATAATCAGAAGTTATATGTTGCCTCTGTTGACTTTGAAAAAGGCTTTTGATTCAATCTCTCGTAAATTTTTATGGCCTATGATTCTAAAAGTAAAAAAAAAATGGAGTTAAAGGTAAAGTATTTCGTTGTGTAAAATGTATGTACTGTAAAGTAAAAGCAGGAATACGATCAGGAGCAAAATTATCTGAGTCTGTTATGTGTTCTCGTGGTGTTAAACAGGGTGATGTTTCAAGCCCTGTGTTGTTTTCATTGTTTATGAACGAGCTAGCCCTGGAAATAATAGAAGCTGGTAGGCATTGAGTGACTTTTGATTTCATAGAATTGTTTTATTTTGCTGTTTGCTGATAATATTGTATTATTGTCAACGACAGTACTTGGTTTCCAACGTCAACTTGTTTCTTTATACTCTGCAACCAAAGGACTTGAATTACAAGTTAACATGAAAAAGACTAGCATTATTGCGTTTCGTAAGGGTGGATACTTGGCAAAAGTTGAGAGATGGACCTATGGGAACGAGAGACTCGTTGTAGTTTATGCGTATATATATCTATGAAAATACTTCACAACTAAACTCAGCTTTAATTATGCCCGTCAGGATATTGCAAAGAGAGCAATCGTGGCTATTCTTCATGTTTTGTACAAATAGGACTGTAATTCATTTAGTATTTTTACGAGGCTGTTTGACTCACAAGTTCAACCAATTCTGCAGTATGGAGCTGAACTCTGGCCTTTCAAAAAAGTGTAATCCTAGGGAAAGTTCACTTGCATGCATTGAAGCGTTTCTTAAATGTTTATATGAGAACTCCAAATGATATGATTTATGGAGAAATCGGAAGATAGACAATTTACCTGAACTCCTATGTAAAATGTATTAAATATTGTCTGAAGTTAACTAGAATGCATGAAGATAGGTTACCCTTTAAGGCATATGAGATGTTGGTGTTCTTGGATAATAATGGAAAAAAGACATGGGCTTTTAATGTGGATAATGTTTGCATTCTTACGGATTTGGGTTTGTTTGGGAAAATCAGGGCTTTCAAACATATCTGGATTTAAAAGAAATGTTTTAAAGACAGGATAATTGATTGTAGATGGCAAAACTGGCATGATCATGTTAATCACAGTGATAGATTCATACAGACAACGCATGAGTTAGAACCACACGCCAATGTTAAAATGAATCGATAGGTTATGAGCACATTAGCAAAGTTTAGACTTGGTGTTTCTGATATCGCTTGTCATCGTTTCAGATACTACAACTACGCCGAAGGTGAATTTATATGGTTTGTATGGTTTAACTAAAGCGGATGAAGTTCATTTTTTGTGCTGTCCTGTATTACATGATCTTAGAACCAAACTTATTCAACCTAAGTATTTTACTGAACTATGTCATTTCAAGGTAATATTACCGTTGTCGTCAAGAAAAGAAAACAGTATCTGCAATCTGCCTGTGTACATTGATGAAGCACTAAACAACTGCGTGCTGTCGTGCATTAACTTTATTCGACTTTGTATTGTTTCATCATTGCTGTAGATAGGTTTATAATGTGTAATGTCTTAAGCGTAAGTTGTATGTATGATTGTGTAAAGCCTCCCTTCAGTATGGGGCCATGGCCTTAAATCTAAATAAATATTTCGTATTCGTATTATCAAGACGTGCGCGATTTTTTTTTTCACTATTCCTGTCTATGGCATTTAAGTTTAAAGAATTAGTTACGACTTAGGAATATAATTCATTTGCGTTTGTCCTACTCTGATGGGCGTCAATGATACAGCAGCTTTTCTTTTCTTTTTTTTTTTTCTTCAAATTTTGCTGATAGACGGACAAAAGAACCACATGATACGATTGAAATCAGTTTAATTATGGAGGTAACGAAGCATGGCCTGGGGGTGTAGTGATGTTGAAAAAAAATATCTGGTGGTCCTGCTTAGGCAGATTGTCTAAAGGAGTGCGAAATCTTAATCATGTGCGATGCACAGAAAAAAAGAGCATGGCAACATGTTTCTGATTGTCCTTCTTATTCAGTATTCAAAGAGGATTTGAGAGATCACCGAGCTGGCTGCACAGGTGAAAGAACCCATGGCAACATTTTTCTGATTGTCCTCCTTACGCAGATATTCAAAGGGGACGTGAGACATTTATCGAACAGGTTGCAGAAAGAAAAAAAAAGCCCATGGCAGTCAAAATATAAAGGAGGGGGGGGGGGGGGGGGGGGGGGGGGGGGGGGTCATACAATGTGTACAGTTCTTCAGTCAGATGAGAATCTGCTGTGACTGACAATCGCCCAGAGGTATATGACAAATGCAATCTGCGCTGGAGCAAATCAATACTGATGAGTGCATCGACACGATTTTCATTCAGACGAGAGGAAATGTAAGTAATGCGGTGCAGGCGATTAGAAAATGCAGCTATTTAGTTTGGGTTTACTCATCATTATCATTATCGTCGTCGTCGTCGTCGTCGTCGTCGTCGTCGTCTCCTCCTCCTCCTCATCATCATCATCACCACCACCACCATTGTCGTCGTCATCACATCATCGTCATCATCATCATCGTCATCACTTATGTTGTAGAGATATAATAATTACTAGTGATACACACTCAGGGGAGAAAAAAAAAGGAATATATGCCCATCGTAAATATAATCAAAAATAAAGGACCAGCGTTAAAGGAGTATAGATTTCTCTGTAAAACGCGCGCACTGTATCACACACACACACACACACACACACACACAAACACACACACACACAACACACACACATTCACACACGCACGCACGCACGCACGCACGCACGAACGCACACACACACACACACACACACACACACACACACACACACACACACACATTTTCTCAATTGCACACGCACGCGTGCACACACACACACACACACACACACACACACACACACACACACACACACACACACACACACACATAACATACACACACACATGCACAGATGCATGTAAAACACACACGAACACTCATACACACACGCTCTCTCTCTCTCTCTCTCTCTCTCTCTCTCTCACACACACACACACACACACACACACACACCACACACACACACACACACACACAGAGAGCCAGGCACGTGCACACATAATCACACATGCAGGAATGCACACCCGATTGCATACACACTCAAATGCACACATACCCCCCCCCCCCCACCCAGCAAGAATGTTAAATGTCTGTGCGGTGAACAAATTTCAAACCAACACATTCTTCTGGAATGCCAGAGATTAAGACCTATTTTACCGGCTATTTCTGAAAGTTCTCTTGACAGCATCCTTGAGAACTTTAGTTTGTTGTTTGATTTTGCGAAGTGTTTACTACGCAGTACTATGGGACATTTGTTATATAGTTTGTGTTATGATTCAAATAGTTATTTAAAGTGGGCTTTTCCATACCTTTTTTTTCATTGTATTGTGTAAAGACTGTAAAGATGCTTTCTTTTTTTTTTTTTTTTTTTTTTTTTTTTTATTTGATTGCAAGTTAACCCACCCACCCACCTCCTCCCCTCTCCAAATCCTTTCCTTCGTCTAATATCACTTAATGTGGAAAGACGTTAAATTGAAGACAACAACAACAACACACACACACACACACACACTTCTCAATTGCATACGCACGCGTGCACGCACACACACACACACACACCACACACACACACACACACACACACACACACACACACACACAATGCGTAATGAAATAACTAGCAACCGCTTTGTAGAGAATTCAGTCGATTCGTCCGTCTACCTTTTGAATGACGATAGAATAACACGTATCCCTGACAATCCTAATCATAAGCCGAGCGCCATAGATCTAACCTTTATTTCTCCTGATCTAGCGCCACTATGTTACTGGAATCCGCTAATCGATACACTCAACAGCGATCATTTACCTATTGTAACTGAACTAGAAACCGTAAGACCTACACTTAATCGAACTGAATCGAATAAATATAAAAATCCAAAATTTAACTACCAATTTGCAGACTGGAAGAAATTTTCCATTTTACCAAGATCGTTTTACATAGATCCTGATGTAATAACAAAGGTGTCGATGAGTTATAAGACCAGTTTCAAAATGCTTTAATAACTGCCGCAAGGCAATCGATACCAATGATAAAGCCAGTACCTTCTAAAAAAAAACAAAAACATGTGGGTAATGTCTGGTGGAATGAGGCTTGCGAAGAGAGGCCAAAAAAGAGAAAAATATGAAACTAAAGGATTACTTGCGTAAGTAAGGGGCGTAGTACGGGGCCTGGACGCGCTGAAAAACTTCTTGAGAAAAAAAAAAAAAAAAAAAAAAAAAAAAATCCAACAGAACCATTGCTTTTGATAAAAGGCAATACTGGTCGTCCTTTTGCAATAATGAAGTATTCAGTTATAAAGACATACAGAAAGTATGGGGAGGAATGAAAACAATGAAACATGGAGTAAATCTACCTCAATACCCTATCAAATTCAACAATTGCAAATTTCCAACAAATTCAGAAAAAAAAAAAAATATGAAGCCTTTGTTTACATTTTCGACAGAAACAGCAGTTTAGAAAGTTTGTCTGCACAGACTAATTCAAACAAAACATTATGAAGAAAAGGAGCTTAACTGCGGTAGAGCAGTCCAAGAGACTGATTTGTATCTGAATGCCCCCATAACCTTTGATGAAGTGCAGGGATGTATATCTAAACAGGGCACTAAGAAAACGTCTGCAGGGCTAGATGGGATGTCCGATGACATGCTACGACATCTTCCGTCTAATGTCTTATGTTTTCTTCATTGTTTTATTCATAAGTGCTGAAGTGATGGCAAATTGCCCCAAGTATGGAAACGTTCATTCATAGTTCCCATTCACAAACATGGAATGGAAAAGCCGGAGTGACATTCATAATTATCGACCCATTGCTCTTACGTCACGCACAGGTAAACTAATCGAACGCATCGTATTAAACAGACTAATCCATTACTGTAAGAGGCATCAAATCATTCCAAAAAAAAAAAAAACCAAGCTGGGTTTCAAACAGATAGAACTACAATAGAACACTTAGTGAAACTAACAACTCATGTCAGACAACATTTTGCACGCCGAAAACATATCCTAGCAACCTTTCTTGATTTAAGGAAAGCGTACGAACGTGTGAGACATAAAAGACTTTTGTATAAAACTAAATAATATTGGTATAAACGGTAACATGTATAACTATATTCAAACTTTTTTTTTTAGAAAAGACATCAATTCAAACAAGAATTGAACACACATAATCAACCCCAAGGATACTAGAAATGGGATTAACACAAGGAGCTGTGATTTCGCCAATCTTGTTCAATATTCTAAAGGCCGACTGACCAAAAGATTTATCTAAAGATGTTGTACTGGTGCAATTCGCCGACGACATTTGTTTGTGGATGAATGTTACCATGAAGCGAAAAACCCCCTTCACGATCACTTAATTATATACGCATCAAATATCAACACGAACTATATAAAATCAATACTTTTCTACTAGAAAATGAACTATCTCTTTCTGTTGAAAAAAAAAATTATAGTATTCAATTCTCAACCCAGAGAATCTTCCTGTGTTTACTATAAAAGGTTCCATCTTATAGTATGTGAAATCTGTAAAGGTTTTGGTTGTATATATGAATTCTAAACTTTCTTGGAATCATCACACTGACTATATTACAAACAAAGCAAGAAAAAGTTTAAACTTTCTGAAGATCGTAACTAAACAAAAGCGGGGACAAGATACAACAACTTTAACTGCTCTAGCGACGGCTCTCGTGCGTTCACGGCTTACTTATGCCAAATTTTTTTTTTTTTTTTTTTTTTTTTTTTTTTTAGCGCCTCCTATCTTTTTTGAATAAATTACAAAGCATTGACTGAAACGGCCTATAAACTTGCTCTAGGTGATCCCACACATGCATCTAACTTAGGAACTTATAGTGAAGCTGGCATACTACCTCTTGAAGAGTTAAGAAAAGCATCTACCTCAAAATTAACCTTAAAGAGTCTTACCTTGAATAATTTCTGTACAAACAGGTATCTTTAAAACCTGAAGTAGATTTTGCTAAACGAGCGCGAGAAATCCAATCATTAAAAACTATTAAGTCATATTTCCAATCAAAACATAGACTCTGAAATCACTAACATTGCTTCTAAAACCATCGTTTTCACCAATTCCAGTTGTGTGCAAAAAAAAGCCTCTTTTGATATCAGTTCCAATGAAATATAAAAAAAGAGATATCCTATATATTAAAAGAATTTGTCAATAATCATCTGGGTGAAAATTATATGAAGATTTTCACTGATGGCTCCATTTTAGAAGATAATGTAGCATGTGCTGCTTTTATTTTTCCAGATTTGAATGTAGACAAACTCTATAATCTTGGTAAAAATCTTTCCATATTTAGTGCAGAGCTCATTGCCATTTTGATGTCTTTGGAATTTGTTTTACATTTCCCCCTAAATTATTGTCGAATTCTTGTGTGTACTGATAGCAGATCAGTCCTGGGTGCCCTCCAGTCCCGAAATTCAAATATTCGACTTGAGTTTTATTAGAAAATTAACCATGTCATTCACCTTTTATCACTTAAAGGAATCACTGTTACGTTTTATTGGGTACTATGTCACAGTGGAATTGTATCAAATGAAAAGGTTGATCATGCAGCAAAAAAGAGCAACTAGACATATGGAAAGCACAACTTCACTTAATATAACTTTAGATCTTTCAGAATGCTATTTCTTAATTGACAAACAGACTGAGAAAAAGCTTCCAACTGTCCTTAAAGAACTCGGAATCTCAGCACTATCATAACTGTATTGCATACAGTTCTGGAACACAGAATAAAAACAGCAAAAAACTTATCTAACTCATATACCTAGAGATGTAAGAAGCTTAATCCACAGATTGCGTTTAAATTCACTGAAAACAAACTTCAGTGGAAATGTTAGATGCATGTGTGGAAATGCACTAAGTGTTTCACATTTGTTAATTCAGTGCCCCAAAGCAAAGAACTTGATTATCACGGGTGGTGGTAATGCTTCCGATAGATCGACGTCATCACTCTCTAAAATGTTGAATGATTATTCGTTTCTCAGATTAGGTAGTCTAAGTTTTCTTAGAGAGTCCAGCTGACATTTTTTTTATTTTTTTTAACACGTAGTAATATTCAAAGTTCTACACGTCTTTCCCCTATCCCTCCACCATTCTTTTCATAAGCACACACTGGCAAACCACACACACCATCAAGACATCGTCTGATATCACTTTTAGTGAGAAGACGTTAAATTGAGGAACAACACACACACACACACACACACAACACACACACACACACACACACACACACACACACACACTGATAGACAGACAGACAGACAAACAGACATGCAGAGAGACACACACGTAGATAAACACACAGTTATGCACTTGCACGTGCACACACACACACACACACACACACACACACACACACACACACACACACACATTCGCACGTGCACACGCGCACGCGCACGCACGCACACACATTTCACACGCACACACACACACACACACACACACACACACACACACACACACACACACACACACACACACCACACACACTCACGTGGCCCGCTGTAAACAGCGATTTGCACCTAGACAAACGAAGATTATCGATCGCTCTGATGCATATTAGAATTTCCTCAGTCTACGTGTTCGAATACAAGTTGCCCCAAACCACTTTAAAAATGCAAATCATATAAACGCACTCCCAGTTTATCCTGAATACATGTGAGATATTCAATAAAGAGGAAAAACTGTCTTGGGCTAGTGTAACCGTTAGTAATGGATAACAAAATTTTATATGTCCAAAAGATGGAAAATTCATTTCGAATGGCTGTTCTGGTAAACATCGGCCATCATGTGTGACCTATAATGAACATATTTACAGATTTTCAGAAAGGTCGGCCAAGAACTTTCTGAGATTTTCCATAAAGAAGAAAACCATTATGTGCCGTTAGTAACAGCAATAACGGTAAAACCTAAATATTGGGCACCATCCGTGACCCATAATGAACGTACCTACAAATTTTCAAAAAGATCGGCCAGGTACGTTTCTGAGATATTCCATGAAGAAGAACACCCGTTATGGGCCGTTATATTCGTTAGTAACAGTTATAATGGTAAACTAAAACATTGGGTATCATCTGTGACCCATAATGAACATACCCACAAATTTTTCAGAAAGATCGACAAAGTTCTTTCTGAGATATTCCATAAAGAAGAGGAACCGTTATGAGCCGTTATAGCCGTTAGTAACGGCTGTAACTGTAAACTAAAAACACTGGGCATCATCCGTGACCCATAATGAACATACCTGCCAGTTTTCACAACGATCGGCCACGTGCTTTCTGAGATATTCCATAAAGAAGAAAAACCGTTACAGGCCGTAACAGCCGTGAGTAACAGCTATAACGGTAAAGTAAAACATCGAGCATCATCCGTGACCCATAATGATCATACCTGCTAATTTCACAAAGATCGGCCAAGTACTTTCGGAGATATTCCATAAAGAAGAAAATCGTTACAGGCCGTTACAGCCGTTAGTAAAGGTTATAGCGGTAACTTAAAACATCAGGCATTATTCGTGACCCATAATGAACATACCTACAAATATTCACAAAGATCAGATTAGTACTTTCTGACATATTCCATAAAGAAGAAAAAACCGTTAAAGGCCGTTACAGCTGCTAGTAACGGTTATAACGGGGTAAACTAAACCATTGGGCATCATCCGTGAACATAATGAACATACTTGCTAATTTTCAGAAAGATCGACCAAGTACTTTCTGAGATATTCCATGAAGAAGAATCATTACAGGCCGTTACAGCCCGTTTTGTAACGGCTATAACGGCAAACTAAAAGATAGGGC
Source organism: Conus betulinus (assembly GCA_016801955.1). Taxonomy (NCBI): domain Eukaryota; kingdom Metazoa; phylum Mollusca; class Gastropoda; order Neogastropoda; family Conidae; genus Conus; species Conus betulinus. Next base: position 104,250 of record JADBJO010007415.1, on the reverse strand, counting down.
ATCATCCGTGATCCATTATGAACATACCCTCAAATTTTCAGAAAGATCGCCCAGTAGTTAGTTACGTTGCGTTTGTGTGTGTGTGATTGTGTGCGTGCATGTGTGTGTGTGTGTGTGTGTGTGTGTGTGTGTGTGTGTGCGTGTGCGTGTGTGTGAGTGTGTGCGCGCATGCTTTGATTGACGTAACTAGAATTCAAACCCTCTATATTGCTGTTCCCTTTCCTATCGCTTCCGATGTTTTATTTTATTTAAATAATACACCCGCTACCGACTGCTGACCAAGGTGTTGAACAGAATTATAATTCGGACTTTTTTCTGCTGTGTGTGCTTGAGGCAAATAGCATGCCATTCCAGAGCGCACATTCTAGATGCTGAAATACGATAGTTTAATATTATGTGTTATGTATGTGTTTGTTTGTTGCTGTTTATGCATGATTCTCTCGTTACCGATTGGATGGAGGGTCTCGTCTGCTGTTGGTACGTCAGTATCAGTCTCCCCCCCTCCCCCCCCCCCTCTGTTTGTTGTCTGTCTATCTGTCTGTCTGTCTGTCTTCTCTCTCTCTCTCTCTCTCCTCTCTCTCTCTCTCTCTCTCTCTCTCTCTCTCTCTCTCTCTCTTTCTGTCTCCTTACCCTGGTTAAATAAGATTTCGTTTCGTTCTCTCTCTTACTCTCTCTCTCTCTCTTGATATGTGTGTGTGTGTGTGTGTGTGTGTGTGTGTGTGTGTGTGTGTGTGTGTGTGTGTGTGTGCGCGCGCGAGCGCACGCGCGCGCGCGCATGTTTGTGTCTGCCGTTGTGTGTTCTGTAAACGGGCTGTATGTTCTCCAAAAATGACGATGTGGTGTATCGTATACGGACTAGTCCGCACAGAGTGACGCCTCCTTGATGAAACTGAAACTGTTACTCCCATGTGTTCCTCTGTCCTTGTCTTTCCTCCTCCTCCTCCTCCTACTCCACCTCTTCCTCCTCCTCTCCCCCTCTGTCTCTCTCTGTCTCTCGCTGTCTGTCTGTCTGGCTGGCTCTCTCTCTCTCTCTCTCTCTCTCTCTCTCTCTGCACGTACATGTGTGTGTGTGTGTGTGTGTGTGTGTGTGTGTGTGTGTGTGTGTGTGTGTGTGTGTAATACACATAAAACGCTTCCTGCATTTTGCTTAGTTATTTTGTGTCATGTTGAAGTGGATTACATTGTTTTTTTCTTTTGTTTTATGTCCTCCATACCCCAAAGGGGTGACAGGATAATTAAATCTTGAAAATCTTGAAATCGTGTGCGTGTGTGTGTGTGTGTGTGTGTGTGTGTGTGTGTGTGTGTGTGTGTGTGTGTGGTGTGTGTGTGTGTGTGTGTGTGTGTGTGCGTCTGTGTGTGTATGTGTGTATGTGTGCGTGTGTGTCAGTATGCGTGCGCGCGCGCGCTTGTGTGTGTGTGTGTGTGTGTGTGTGTGTGGTGTGTGTGTGTGTGTGTGTGTGTGTGTGTGTGTGTGTGCGTGTGTGTGCAGGCAAGTTCCTGTTGTCTAAAATGGCAGAATAGAATTTCAGTGTGTGTGTGTGTGTGTGTGTGTGTGTGTGTGTGTGTGTGTGTGTGTGTGTGTGTATGTGCGTGCGTGTGTGTGTGTGTGAGTGCGCACGTGCGTGCGTGGTTCACGCGCAAGTGCATGTGTGTGTGTGTGTGTGTGTGTGTGTGTGTGTGTGTGTGTGTGTGTGTGTGTGTGTGTGTGTGTGTGTGCAGTCCTGGCAGGTGCTATCCAGTGCTCCCTACAACACGACGAAGAGGCGCAGTTCGGAGCGAATTTGTACAACGTTTCTGTGCCAGAGGTATGCACAAACCAAACAGAACCCAACTCAACACAACATAGCCCATTGCAGTGCCGAACTTCACGACAAAGTGCAGCTCAGTGCAGCTCTTGCAATGCAACACAGAACAAGGCAGTCTTCTGTCTTCCACTTTTTATCTGACGTCACTCTGTAACGAGTCTTTTGGGTACAACACTGAAGAATAGTTCATCAGATTCTTCCAGTGTGCACGACTTGGGGCTCTGCAAATGTCTTCCTTGCCTGGTTCCGACAATGTTGCTAGTCTATATGTTTTTTTTTAAATGTATATTTTTGATGTATCGCTCTGTGCTGTTATTCCTTCCATCTTCTTTCTGCACCATTTCCCTGTAGGAGTGTTGTAGTAAAGCTCTTGGATATTGTTGCCTGACCATGCCAACGAAGTGTGTTGTGTGTGTGTGTGTGTGTGTGTGTGTGTGTGTGTGTGTGTGTGTGTGTGTGTGTGTGCGTATGTGTGTGTCGTGTGTGTGTGTGTGTGTGTGTGTGTGTGTGTGTGTGTGTGTGTGTGTGTGTGTGTGTGTGTGTTTGTGTGTGAAACTTGAAACTTGAAACTTTTTTTATTGTCACTAAACACCATTAAAGGATTCATGGACACAAGATGGCGGTGATTAAACAACTCATCGTTCAAAGAAATAATTTGTTCTTTTTACATTAAAACAAAAGTCATTATGTAAAGCAGTGATATACATATTTTGCAATTTCGACCTGAAGGTCATCATTAGACATCAAAGTACTTATTTTCAATGAGGTAGCATCCTATATATCCATTTGTTTATGATACGTTTTTTAAAAATGTATTGCTGATTTTATCATAGCGTTTACAAGAGTCTAAACAAATGCGTCGTCTCTTGTATTATATTGCAAGTTCTACATTTCCTGTCTTCACGCTTAATATGGGAATATCTACCTCTTTTTATTGCGAGGTCATGTGCGCTAATTCTTAATTTACAAAGTTCTTTCCTGTAATATTTATTTGTGCATTTGCTGAGGTATGGTTCAAGCCTATATTCATTACTGACGTCAAGATAAAATTTTAACCTTGGTGCTCTTTCTTTTTCTTTTTCCCAAAAGTGTATGAATTCACTTTGTAACTCTCTCTCAACTGCATAACGCAATCTTTGAGGATTAAATGTGCATTGGTTATTGCATACATGCGTCATTCCAATATTACTTAAGATCATCTTTACAAAAGATTTCCATGAAGATGATGGGTCAAGATCTTCGTACGTTTCTCTTAGATATGAGTCTTCCTTTGATTCCATTACATGCATCCAAAACATGACTACTTGACTCATTATTTTCTGACACAAAGGAAATCTTCCAAGTTCAGCTAGTGCTGGCAATTCCATTGCTCTTCTGTGTACGCCTAATATATGTCTGCAAAATTTTACATGTACGTTCTCGATCGGATTATTGGATAATAGGTATAGCATAACAGGTGAAATCAAAGCAGCAAAGAGTTTTGCTATTGATGATACATTGTTCTTCCTTTACTTTACGTAGTAAGGAATGTGCAGCTTCGTTACCCTGTTTTGCTAGACGATCTTGTGCTTTATGTAACACTCTGCTTTTATGAAGGATTATTCCTAATACCTGTATTCATTTACTGTCTCAAGAGGATCATCTCCACATGTAAATGCGGTTGAAAATTTTGAGTCAATTTTAGTGAATATGACAACTTTTGTTTTATCTTTATTTAGTTTCATGCCCCATTCTGTACAATAATTATGAAGTTGATTAAGTTTTGTTTGTAATCCCCATTTTGTGATTAGCAACATAACTATGTCGTCAGCATCTATACTTATAAAAGGCAATTCTGTCCTGTATGTTTGTTCCTCCACCGTGCCTAAACCACTGGATGTATCTTCACCATATTGGCATGCATCTTCCTTAACCGATAGAAAGGTCTTGACGGGGCCCGATTTTCAAAAAAGGGGGTAGTTTAAAATAAAAATAAATAAATAAATAAACATTTCTACCCTTGAGCCAACAGGGATTCACGCTGAATGAAGTTCTCACACACACACATTTCTACCCTCGCGCCAACAGGGATTTACGCTGAATGAAATTGTCACACACACATGCGGAGCACGAAAGGACAGTAGGGCGGGAAGGGGGTAGAGAATGGGAGCGGAATGATGACTGACGGGAGCGGGACAACAGGGCAGAAAGACAAAGGTGGGCTGCAAGCTTACACAGTGAGACTGAAGAGGAAACACAGGAGCGCCTTTCAGCCATGGATTCACGCTGAATGACGTTGTCACACACAAGTGACGTCTTGGAAAAAAAAAGTCAATGACGTAATTACTAATAATGACGTATCAATGGAGCAGAAAGAGAGGGAAGGATGTCTTCATTCCAAGGATTCCCTTGATACAAACATCCTACCCCATCGAGTTCAGGCGCCTGCAGTTTCCATTGCGCCTGTGCTTTGCCATGACCAACAACAAGGCATAAGGCCAGTCAATGGGGGTTGTTGGCCTGTTCCTTCAGGAGCCATGCTTCTCGCACGCACAGCTCTATGTCGGCTGTTCCCGGGTTGGAAACAGCAAACAGTTGTTTGTGTACGCTCCAGAGGGAAATACAAGAAATGTGGTCTATCCAGCCGCTTTGAAGTAGACAATAGGCACAAAGCAAACAGGGCTTGCTGTGCCTCCTGCCAGCCACTTGCTGGGCCGCCTGCCAGATCACTTGCTTGGACGCTTGCTGGGCCGCTTAAAAGGCCACTTGCTGGGATGCTTAAAAGACCACTTGCTGGACTGGTTTATGAGACAAGAGTGGGAGAATGGGCAGGAGAGGGTACAAGCTACATCAACGCGGGTAAGCTAGTAATAATAATGAATACGATATTCGTGTTTCTTTTTGCTTGTTTATAACAGGAGAATCATTGTTATCAATATAGTTTGAAATATCATTTATAAAGATATTAAACAGTGTTGGACAAAGCGCACCGCCTTGAAGAAGTCCTTGTTTGACCGGGACTGAGCTTGTAAATACATTATTTGACTTTCCACAAACCATCGCGTTTGTGTACATATCTTTTATAACCATTGACAATAGCCATTGATACCTATATTGTACAGTTTCAGAAGTAAAGCGTCATGCCATATGCTGTCAAATGCTTTTCTAAAGTCTACAAAACAGCAGTATAGTCTGCCATTCCTTTTTCTTATTTCACTGTCAATGATCGTTCTGTAGGATTTTTGAAATCTTGCCTGTTCTTTTATAAATAAATCTCTGCTTTCTATGTAATTTGTTATCCTATTGTTTAACATTTGACAGAAGGCATTACTCAGACAGCACTTTAAAGTAATTCATGATAATTGTTAGGATTTGTAGGATTGCCACTTTCATAAATGGGCATACAAGAGGTATAATTATATTAGGCAAACTGGCTTTGATTATTTCATTTGAGATTCCATCCTTTCCTGTGGCTTTTTTATTTTTTTAATTTCGAAATGTCTTACAGATTTCTGATATACTAATTGGTTCATCGACGTTTGGACTATATATAACATTTCTTGATTCAGACAATTTTTGCTCAATCAGTTTTTTCTCTGTTGTTATTTCAGTATTGCTGCTAATTAATTTTTCAAGTGAGATTTCCATTTTCCTCATGGATTTCCTCCCTTTTTTTTGATTCGCGGTTTGAATGTTTCTTAATTCGCTTAGTGTTCTCCATACTTGATTTGGATCGTATTCAAAGGCTTCATTTAGTTCTTTACCAAGTTTGTCTCTGTATATTTTTGTTTTTCTTTCTTTTTTAAAACACTTTTGTATGCCTTCACAGTTGAAAAGTACTTTGCCTGTAGGTATCAATTGAAAGAGTGTCTGTTCAGTGCATTTAAAAGTGGTCTTACTTCTTTCCTTAGAAGAAAGCATTTTTCATAGAACCAGTTTTTGTGTTTCGGATATTTTCTCTTTCTTTTGCGCATGTCTCTGTTTGAGTGATAGAGATACTGCGTCTTTTCTTGTTTGGGTCAGATCATTAACCATGTTGTCAATGAAGACCGAGGTCTTCGTATCATGATCTTGTGTCTTCTCCATACGTTTCTCTGTTTCATCCATACGACTCTTCAGGATACGGTTATTTTAAGCAATATTCAGCTTTACTGCAGATTCGTCATCCCAAATAAATGACGTAATGGTTTTAACTTTTGTGTCATTTCTTTTAACTTTTGTGTCATTTTTTTGTAACTTTTGTGTCATTTCTGTTTTACGTGTCATTACGTAAGGGAGCACTGTCAGCATGCGCATTTGTTTTCATATTAGGTCTATCATTGCAAACAGTAGGGAGTAAAATTGACAGTTCTATAGGACAATGATCAGAATATGCAGTGAGTTTATGAACTTTGAACATATTCTGTGTATTTCTTCTTCAAAGAATTTGTTAATCATACTACCATCGTTTGTCTCCCTAAATCCTTTAATGTTCCACGACAATATCTTAACTTTTTTCTGTACCATATGTGTTATTATTGAATAACCAATGTTATTAAATTATATTACCCAGACACCATTCCATACTGTGATTTAAACTCAGGTGAAAAGGAATAAAGTGAAAATTTCTAAACGCTTAATTCAAAGAAGCGCATCTCCTGTTATGCTATGTATGCAGACTGACACTGTCATATCATAATGTCAAATAAAGTATTCGCACTTGTTTTTTTAATGAAAGTTTGTCTCAGGAAGTTTTAGTTCTCAGATGCTCTGGTTACCAGATCCATAGTCCCAATAACGGTGTGTTTTTATACTCCAGGCGTATTGATAGCTGTTGCGGTTTGCCCGGAAGTCCTTGTAGTGGTCACGTTGTTTGTTTAAGTGCTTGTTTTTGATAGTCATCCGGTCAGTCCAGGTGGGGTAGTAGTCGCTGTGGTCTGCCTGGAGATCCGTGTAGCTGTCCCGTTCGTTGTATCGTCTCGCCGTG
>JADBJO010007415.1:75000-82500 GCA_016801955.1 Conus betulinus | reverse complement strand
TGAGTTACCTCTCCATTGGAGATTGTCTCCCTTTTGGAGACTATAAACTTGCTAAAGGCTCATTTTGAGAAGCATTTTTGTTCCCCATTCACCCACTCAAGCACATACTGTTAGGCAGAATTATCTACCACTGCAGATATGAATGTTATCTCCCCCTATTTCTTCAGTCTAAGACATAAGAGCAAGTTTTTTTTTTTTTTGATAATTGAATATGTTTATATACCCACGTATGTGTGCGTGCGTGTTTGTGTGTGTGTGTGTGTACATTTGTCCTTTTCTTTTCTTTTCCTCACACACATGCGCGCGCACATACACACACACTCACATTCACGCGCGTGCGCACTTCTCTCTCTCTCTCTCTCTCTATATATATATAGAGAGAGAGAGAGAGAGAGAGAAATGTGAGAGAGAAATGTGAGAGAGAGAGAGCACGCACGCGTGCAGGCAATCTTCAAGATTAAAAAAAAAACACCCTTAGGTTCAGGTATACATGTTTAGTTCTATGCATACAGTATCCAGAGAAGTAAAATACCTATATCTTTACAACATGAATATTGCAATAGAAATAACGGGTAATGGGTGTCGTCGCATTTTATGCTTTCAAGTGTCTTGAACCCGAAGAACAAGTCATTTTCGCAATAGCTGTAGAAAAGAATGTCCCTGTATACATATAGCCTTTACATTGTTGGTATTTTGTTATAGTATGACGCTAGGACACTACGGTTTTCTTAGATAAGACCTTTGGTTGTACAGTTTGGTGGCGTCTAATGGACACGTATTGTATGTCAGAGACAGGAGAAACATCTACACTTCTGAAAGAGTGACCACTACGCGGCTGAAGAATGGAGAGTGCATAACGAGGCTTGGCATAGTCATCAGAAGCACTAACGTCTGCTTCTTTGACGAAAGGGGCACCGCATGCCGTGTCGGTCTCTCTCTCTCTCTCTCTCTCTCTCTCTCTCTCTCTCTCTTGTCTGACTGTCAGTCTGTCTGTCTCTATCTCTCTCTTTCTCTCTCTCTCTGCACCGCATGCCGTGTCAGTCTCTCTCTCTCTCTCTCTCTCTCTCTCTCTCTCTCATGCGCAAGATGGCGGAACTGTAAACATCACCTACGTCCAGCTGCAACATTTTTGTGAAATACTGATAGCCAGTAGAAAGTTACATTGCTATTTAGTGATAGAACAGGTGTGGGAAGGTGAGTGGATAAGGAAGTCACGTTAGAATGATCGACCTAACTTTGTGGAGGGCCAGAATTGGCCATTTTTGTGGTGTCATGAACTCAGCAAGAAATGCAGTGCGTGCAAAGCAGGTGGGTGGCAGTGACTCGCCTGTCGTGTCACTCCGGGACTGTGTAACTGTGTATCTCCTGTGCATGTTTGGGGTGTGTGCTGGTGTGGAGTGTGAAAACGAACATTGAGGTGATGTTAGAAATGAGAAATGTGCTGTTGGAGGAAGGAAACAGTGACGGGGGGACCATGGCGTGTGTCAGTGAACTAGGTCATGACAGTGTCAGTGGCGGAGTACACACCGACACAACGGTCACCGGCCTACAGGTTCCAGCACTTGTAGCAGCGTGTGTGATCAACGTGGTGTTCTCAGCCAGGAGGCTGCTGCTAAGTGGCGACATTGAAGAGAACCCCGGACCTACTGATACCACTGACAAACAACACCATTCCGACACGACAACAGAAATAGGTGCCACCGCCAGTTCTCTCCCTGCTGACGCACTCGGCAAAATTCTCTGTGCTATTTCCGACTTAAAGGAAGAAATCACTCAGCAACGCGAACAGCAACATGAACAGAATGTGTCAATTAAAAACGATCTCGTGGATATAAAATCGCAGTTAAACAGTGTAAGTGAAAAAAATGTGAAGAAATAAACAGACGGTGCGACAGACTTGACTTGAGACTGACAATCAACGACTGGCAGATACTGTATCATCACTAACAAGAGACATGGATGAGTTATTTGCAGAGACGACAGGGCAGGGGGAGGAGACAAACACCTTGAAAACAACTGTCAGTGATCTGAAGGGAGAAGTAGAAAAGATGACAGAAGAAATCGACAGATTGGAGGGATTCTCTAGAAGAGACAATTTTAGAATATATGGCCTCCCACAACAAAACCCCAGAGAGGACTACGACACGTGTGCCAGAATAGTGTGCGACACACTGAACTCTGTAGATCGGACGAGGACATGGACACCACAGGAACACATTGCTAGAGCACACAGAGTAGGACAGGCACGTGAAGGACAGACACAAACAATGATAGTGAAATTCACACACTGGCGGGACAAAATGTGTATTATCAGAGATCGTCAGCTTCGTTCTGAACTGGAGAAGATTGGTGTCAGAGTAGCGAACGATCTGACGAGGAGACAGACGGAGACTGTGGCCAGAGCAAAGAACGAGGGAAAGTCAGCGTATTTTGTGCGAGGGAAATTTATTATCGGTGCTAAACGACCCGATCCTCGTAGTTATGCTGAGGTGACAGCCGGACCTACAGTGCCTGAAGTAAACAATTCGCACATGCAGAATGTAAACACAGGCGGCAGACCATCAGCCAATGACAGACGAGATCCGGTGTTTGACGCTAATGACGTCAGTCAGCGGGGTGACCGAGCGCAGGGACAGCAGCCAACCAGCAGTGCAACCTCTTCACCTGCTGCTAAAAATAATCCTCGCACAGCAGCACTAGCGGCAACGCGCGGCGGGTGACAACACAACAGAGGGGATGCACGGGTATCTAAGGGGCTCAGCGACTCGTGTCAAGTCTCTCCCCCTCACAGCGGCGGCAGACATAGAGGCAGCCCCAGTGCCAGCCCCAGTGCCAGCGCCAGTGCCAGCGCTAGAACCTTACGTTCAACTACTAGATAGCATGAGGCGAACCATCAAGCTTTTGAATTGACCTTTTTGAATTACAATGTTGAAAATTTATTAAATAAATTGCATGAATGTTCCTTTATGAATTATATTAACTCCTTTGATGTTGTCTGTTTGACAGAAACCTTTGTCGGTGCAAGTTTTGATTATAAAACCGTTTTTTTTCCAGAGTTTACAAAATTTGTTGCTCCAGCTAAAAAATTTACAGTGCACGGGAGAAACTCTGGAGGAGTATTAGTGATGGTTAAGAAACATTGGAACCATTTTTAAAACAAATTAAGGTCGACTGCAGTAATGTTATCATACTAAAGATGGACAGTAGATTGTTCAACATTGGAAAGGATGTTGTTTATGTGGGTTGCTATGCTATGTGGTGCCAGAAGGAGGTCCAGCATATAACCAAATGCAGGTAAAAGACGGAGTTGTCGTTCTTGAAGAAGTTCTGTCAGAGGTAATACGCGATGACGATGTCTGCCTCATGATATGTGGAGACCTCAATGCAAGAACGGGATGCAAACAACCAAGGCAGGAAAACATGCTTATTTATCAGGCACTTAACCCGGTGTGGAGCGATGAAAATGTTGATGAGAATGATAATGATGATGACGATGATTTTTGAATCTCATAAATGTCGTTGTTCAAAAGACCAATCGATTAACAGTTTTGGGAGATCATTGTTAGATTTGTGTTATCTGTTTGAACTGTTTATATTGAATGGTTGTTGTGTTGATGACAAACAAGGGGAATTCACTTTTATTTCCCCAAATGGATGTAGTGTAATTGATTATTTTTTTTGGTCTCTTCTGAGCTGAAGGAATTCTGTAATATGAAAGTTGGGGACAAACTGTTTTCTTGGCACTTGCCTGTAGAAATGAAATGGAAGAATGGTTTTAATGAAACCAAAAAAAGAGAAGTCAGCACCGCAGAGTGGTGAAGAAAAGATTGTATGGATTGACGAAAACGAACACTTGTTCAAAAAATGAAATAGAATCAAATGATTTTAAGAACATTATGGAAAGAATTACTCAGAATTGTCATAACATTGATTTATGTATTGAACTTTTTGTGAATGCTTTGTGTGGTGCCGCAGCGTGCATGATGAGAAAGGTTTATAACGAAAGGAAAAAGTGTGATGACTGGTTTGACATGGAATGTCGGCAAAAACAAGGTCTGGTCAAAAATCTGCTTCAGAGATATAGGAGAGCTAAAACCGAGCCATATAAGACAGAGCGTAAAGGTGAGTACGTCAAAGAAAGAACACAGTACACTAAATTGAGGAACAACAAAAAGAAAGATTTGATGAGATTATTACAGAGATTAAAAGAGTCAGCCAATGACCCAAAGCGTTTCTGGTCGGCAGTAAGACAAGTGAACAGAAAGACAACGATAAACAATGATATCACATCTCAGCAATGGTATGATCATTTCTTTAATGTCTTTAACCATTATAGTAACACAGTGGAAGGTAATGGAGTACAAAGACAAGAATTAGACATAGAAATGACGGAAACAGACGAACCTTTATTCAACGAACCGATTACTAGACAAGAAGTGATTGACGGCATAAAACATTTGAAGGGTGGGAAGAGTGCAGGGCCAGATAAGATTGTAGGGGAAATGTTAAAGAATTCTAATGTTTTTTAGTAATTGATGTTCTAGTATTGATATTCAATAACTTTGTTTCAGAGAGCGGTTCGTTTCCGATTGAATGGGCTAAATCAATCATCGTTCCTATCCACAAAAAGGGAGATGTAAACACTCCTGATAACTACCGAGGTGTAGCTCTGACAAGTGTTTGTCAGCAAAGTTTACACACACATTTTAAATGTGAGATTAAAACGTTGGGCAGACCGGGAAGAGAAAATCGTGGAGGAGCAGGCAGGATTTAGATCTGGGTACAGTACACTGATCATATATTTACGTTGTTCGCTCTTGTACAAAAATACATGCTTAAGAATACAAAATTGTATGTCGCTTTTGTTGTTGATTTCAGAAAAGCTTTTGACTCTGTAAACAGAAATATTTTATGGAATGTTCTTAGAAAAAAACGGAGTTAACGGAAAGTTATACATGGCATTACGTGGAATGTACGACTCTGTATATTGGCATGTGTGCGTGAGAAATGTGTTTATTCTGATTTTTTCAATTGCCCACGTGGAGTCAAGCAAGGCTGCCTTTTAAGCCCACAGTTGTTTTCTTTTTTTTTTTTTTTCAATGAGCTTGCTTTAGAACTCTCAAGAAATGGGTAAACATGGTATTCAGATTATTATTCCAGGTGCTGTGGAGATTTTTATGATGATGTTTGCTGATGATGTAATTCTGTTGTCTAGTACAGCAATAGGATTGCAAAACCAATTGAATGTTTTGAAACAAGGAAGCTGATAAACTACAGTTGACAGTAAACCTTGATAAAACCAACATTATTGTGTTTCGTAAAGGTGGATATTTAGCTAAGAATGAAGTTTGGTGGTATGGCGATTCAGAAGTTAAAGTAACCAATGCGTACAAATACTTAGGTATGTTTTTTTTACGACAAAATTAAGTTGGAATTTAGGTTGGTGTGAAACAAGTAGAAAAGGCAAAAAGGGGGTGATAGAAATTTTTTGAGAACATTAAAGAAATTAAATACTACTGATCCACACATATTTTGGAAGCTATTTGATACCCAGATTGAACCGATTCTTACATATGGTGCTGAAATATGGGACTTGAAAATAATCAAAACATAGAAAGAGTGCACACTTATGCGATCAAACGGTTTTTGAATATTCCGATTCATTCGTCCAATAAAATAGCTTACGGTGAAACAGGAAGGTACCCTTTGTACATCAGATGTATTGTAAAGTGTGTTAGATACTGGTGTAAAGTAATACGATTACCAGTAGCTAGACTGAGCAGGCAAGCCTACGACATGATGCTACAACAGTGTGAGTTAGGAAGAGTTAACTGGGCTTCTAAGGTTAAGAAAGTGCTAACAGAGAATGGTTTTGGAATAGTGTGGTTGAGCCAGGGGGTTGGAAACGAAACCGTTTTTTATGTCTGAATTCAAAGATATAGATTAATTTCTTCGTATAAACAAAACTGGCACAGCCAACTAGAAGAACATGATAAATATTCCTGGTTCCTGTCCTTCAAAAGTAACTTGGAGGCAGAAAAGTATTTACATCTAGTATCTAATCGGTGGCAAAGAGGCATCCTTGCAAGATTTAGAAATCGAACACTGGGATTAAAGGCTAATAAAAGATGGTACCTAAATAATGATGCTGTTGATGATTCATGTCCATGTGTAATGATATTGCAGTTAGAGAAGACGAGTTACATTTTTTGTTCGCTTGTCCTGCTTATGGGAACATAAGAAAAAAAAAAATCAAAACTATTTGAAAATAACACAGTCAAGAGTCGAAACCTTAACAGTATTTTGCAAACAAGTGATGAAACATTGCTAAAGATGCTGGCAAAATATCTAACAGAAGCAGTAGACACGCGGAAGAAACTTATGAATGAATAAAAGTTGAAAGCACTGAAGGGATATCAATTATTATATTTGGAATACTTATTTGACCTCGAAGCTTGATGGTTCAAGTGAATGGTTTTTCATAATATCAAGTCAGATAGATTATCTGTACAGAGAATATGTGTGAATGGGGAGAAGGGAGGATAAGGATATAAATACGTGCGTGCAAGTCGATGGAAGTTAGGATGAATCAGTGTACGCATGGGAAGGGAATGGGTGTTGTGTGAGAGTGATTTTGTTCTAGAACATTGACAAGAAACACAAATGATCGAAGGAAATGGAAAAAAAAAAAAATTTGATTTGCTTAGCTGTGTAGGCACCTAATTTGCAGTTTGCCAAGTGATGTCCTGTCCTTCTATGCTATGTCACGCTGTTCTATGCTGTGCTGTGGTAAGCTGTGCCAAGTGATGTCCTTGTCCTTCTATGCTATGTCACGCTGTTCTATGCTGTGCTGTGGTAAGCTGTGCTGTGCAGTAGCCATAATAGTCTAAGCTACATCTCGGTCTCCTGTGCTGTTCTGTGATGTATAGCGCTATTTCATGCCCGCTGATCTACGCTATGTCACTGTAGTGACGCACGGTTTCTGCGCTCATAGGCGAGCTCAGCGGAAGTGCACCTCGCGTGAGAAGTGTTCACTGACTCTCAGGTAAACAAGCAGACGAACTCCGGCAGTACGACACGGGAGCTTGAAGGGTGCGGTCGTGTTAACTTGTAGTTAGCTAACACTCGGCCTTGAGGAGAGAGCGGACTGGCTAACTTGTATTTAGCTAGGGAGCTCAGCTCTCGGCCTTGAGTGTACTACAGTGTCGTACTTCAGTTACAGTAACACTAGTGACAGACCAGTGTTAGGGCCTCCAGGTTATAGGAGACAGTTTTGCCCTAGCACTGCGACAGTATAGCCGTAGACGGTTACAACGGCTAGGACGGTTCTGACAGTACCACTGCTGGGCCCGGAGGTGGACACTGACAGAAAGACAGTGCATCAGCTGCTGACCCTCTGATGCGGGCGAACGGCCTGGACAGAGTGTGTCACAGACTGGCCTAGAAGACAGTGACTAGACCAGACCTTACTTGGTGGCTCATGCCAGTGAAGGGCTTGGG
>JADBJO010007415.1:47500-67500 GCA_016801955.1 Conus betulinus | reverse complement strand
AGTTCCTTGCCTTGGTAACGATGTAGTTGATATGAGCATTCCAGGAAAACTTTGGTGTAAGATAGATATACTAGAAATTTCACGATATCTTTATACTGAATAGTCGTATTTTCTATTTAAAAAAACGGCAACTCTGATGGATTGCTGTCATTATTAAAGAGAATCATATGTGTTTTCTCTGTAGATAAGGTCATACCATTTTCGTCCATATAAATAAATATATGATCGAGCTCTCTTTGATAGATCTTCTTGATGTAGTTCAATTCCCTTTTTGATGTTTTCCTTTTCATTGTAACATTCATCCAGATGCATAAATCATCAGCATATTGTACTAACACAACATGCTTTGATAAGAGCGAAGGCAAATCGTTCATTGAGATGTTAAATAACACAGGGGTGATAACAGAACCTTGTGGCAATCCCATATGTAAAGATCTAGAATTGGAGTATGCATTCCCTACTCGAACACGTATGCTTCTTTTACTAAAAAAGCATTTAATGTAGTGGTATAAATGTCCCGAAATCCCGCTTTGTTTCAATTTGTAAAGGAGCTTGGCGTGCCAGACATGGTCATAAGCTTTCTTGATATCAAAAAAAGGTCGCTAGAACATTTCTTCTTCTTGCAAATTGTGGCTTTACATTTGTTGTGAGTTTCACTAAATTGTCAATGGCAGACCTGCCATTTTGGAAGCCTGCTTGATTAACTGGAATAACTTAATTTTTTTTTGGACAATACTGCATCAATCTTCTCAAAACTATTCTCTCTAATAGTTTACAGGTATGTGAGGTTAATGCTATTGGTCTATAACTATACTTGTCTGTTGGAGGTTTGCCTTGCTTTAAAACTGGTACAATGATAGACTGTTTCCATTGTTCTCTGGCATTACGCCCTCAAACCAACATTTTTTTAAACAATTTCTGCAGTAATAAAACAAAATTTTCAGGCAGGTGTTTAAGCATATCATTGGAAACTTTATCTAGTCCTACGGAAGTTTTCTTATTAGGAAGAGATAGAATGGCATCTTTCACTTCATCAAGCGTAATTGGAGCATTGATGAAATGACTATTATCATTAACTGGATCTATATAATCGTCTTTTTTCTTCTTCTGTTCTGAAAGTTTGATCTTTGAAGGACAGACCTTCCAAACGCATAGATTCGGGAAAAACATATCGGCAAATGATTCTGTTTTTTTTTTTTTTTTTCTGAATAAGAAGGACATTGTTCTTCAGCTTGACAGGCCAAGATGGCAAGTTTAAACCCTTTTCATCTCATGAAACTTTTTCCAAGCTTTTTGTAAATCTTTATGATTCGAAATCTCATTTAGAGCAGAAAGAGGACCAATATTGCTTTTTTAGCTTGAGCTATTACCCATGTTACTGTAGTGATTCGCTCTGTTCTTGGCTATTAGATTCTCTGGTGTTTTGTCTTTTAAATATATTTTAAACAAACATTTTTTTTGTTTTAACGGCTGAGTCACAAGCAGGTGTCCACCAGATATTTCCTGAGTGTTTATTTGACTTAACAGGGCAAAATTTTGGAATGGCTACATCTGCAGCACTAAGGATAGCATCAGTAAAATACGAATACAACTGATCAACGCTATCAATATTAATATCAATAGTCTTGTATGTAGCTAGTTTGTTTTTGAAGGTTTCCCAGTCAGCTGATTTATAATTATATTTTGGGATCATGTCTTCTTGAAATTCACAAGAATCAGTTATTTTATTGAAAGTTACAATTATTGGAAAAGTGGTCGCTTGCTGGAGTGTCGTCAAACGTAGTCCAGCTACATTCAGATGCTAATGCAGGAGATATCAAGGATAAATCTATTGCTGATGCCCTATGAGTTGGAATGTCTGGTATTCTTGTTTTGCTGCCATCATTAAGCAAATATAAACATGAATCAACAATATTTTCTACAAATCGGTTACTAGTTACTGATGTGCAATCCTTGTCCCAAAATGGCGAATGGGCGTTAAAATCCCCCGCTATTAACCATTTTTCGTTGGCTGGTAGAGTGTGTAATCATTCTGTATTAAGTTCATTTTTTCCCTTGGGAAGATATGTAGAGACTATGTTTATCATAAAATCTTCCCTTAATTTAATTCGAGCCGCACACGAATGTAAAGTTGGAATATTGTTTGGAGCAGGGGACGGGTATACTTTATAATCTGTCCTTCTTATATATATATATATATATATATATATATATATATATATATATATATATATATATATATATATATATAGCTGTATTGATTTTAGTAACAGCATCTACTTGTTCATGAACTGGTGGGTAATAATAACCTGATAATTTCGGCAGTTTGTTTCTTTTTACATTCAAAGATTGTAAAATAAGAGCTTGGTAGGAGTTATTCGCAAGATGTTGAACTAAATAAGGCCTAGCGTTCCACTGCATGAACTTCATAGATCGAAGATGTTTAGATGGCATCATGTAAAGGGTGGGAAAACGCAATTAACGAACGTAAGTAATACAAACGATAATATAATGAAAGGAAATCTTAAACACGCTCTAATAACACAAAGATTGTCAGAACAATGCTTAAACAATACGCCTACATTAGTTTGTCAGAAAAATATGACAAAAATAAAAACAGACGATTAGTCCTATATAGGCATACAAGGGTTACTTGAAATATTTCTCTCGTCTATAACTGATTAACAGAATCTACAATATTCTAAATTACGATGCTGAACAGTCGTTAATGGCGAAGTGAACGTGGATTACTCAGCAGTCCCAAGTTTGCATGTGGAACAAAAATTGACGTCAGTAGAAAAGGTCCAGTCGCTCAGGGCAAGGTAAGGATTGAACCAGTCACGATGTAAAGGTCTGGAGTAGGTAAGGGAGTGGTAGAACCTTGCAGAGCGTGATGGCTTCCTCGGTGTTTCCCAGAGGAGGTTGCGAAGATGACGCCCGATATTACTGGCGAGGATGCTGGTCCCTCTGGAGTTAGGGTGGATGGCGTCCCTCAGGTTGTACCGCTTGATGTCGTCATTCCTGACGAAGGAGATGTTGAGCACTTCGTGTAGCTCTGAGGTGACCATTGCGTTGTACAGCTGCCTCTTCACTTCTAGACTGGAATCTTTTACGGCGGTGGAGTTACTAACAACACGCTTTATTGTAGGGTGTATTTTGGCCATGCCTTCCACAGCAGTGGTAAGGTTATTGCATGCTTCTTTGGCATCTTTGGCTTTAATATCATTGACGCCACAGTGGATAACAACAGCATCTGGCTTGTCAAGAGAAGAGCAGGCAGTTTTTAGTGTGTTTGGGTGTCTGAGAGAGTGTAAGCTTTTCTTTGCAGGCTTTGAAATCATAGGATTTACCTAGTCTGTTTGGCTGTACGTGATTCAGCACAGAGTCATGCAGAATGAACACTTTTGGTAGGTCTGATTCCTCGCTTTCTTTCTTGTTCTTCTTGGAAGACGCCGAGTACGACTTTTTGCGACTTGCGTCATCCGAAGTAATTTCGTCATGCGAAGCGGGCGACTTCTGAAGAGATTTTTGTACTTTTGCGCTTGCATTATTTGGCCTATCTTTCTTTTTAAGATCCGCCTGTGCGTGTGGTTGAACTGCACCTGGTGGTGGAGGCGCTCTAGCTACCTCTGCGAAAGTGCGTACTGTACTTGCATCTTCAGTCTGTGTTGACTGGGTTACAGTAGAACGGTGTTCTATTTTTGCGTTCTGCACTGACTCCTGATATTGAAGCACAGTCTTTTCCAAGGAAGAAATCCGATCGCAAAGGGTCAAAATCACTTGCTTCAAATCAGGATCTGCACTTTTTATAGAATCGGGCATCTCTGAGGTGGTATCGTAGGATTGATCACTGTGTGTGTGTGTGTGTGTGTGTGTGTGTGTGTGTGTGTGTGTGTGTGTGTGTGTGTGTGAGAGAGAGAGAGAGAGAGAGAGAGAGAGAGAGAGAGAGAGAGAGAGAGAGAGAGGGACTCATGCACACACTGACACAAAGGACAGACAGACACACATAGACACAGATAACACACACACACACACACACACACACACACACACACACACATACACACACGCGTGCGCACGCGCGCACACACACACACACACACACACACACACACACACACACACACATACATACGCACGCGCGCGCGCGCGCGCGCACACACACACACACACACACACACACACACCCGGGGACGTCTCCTTGTTTGTTCTATGTGCTCTGCGTTTCCATTTCTGCTGGGCGATTCAGTCTCGTAAGCAGCAGTCGGTTGGAGATACGAACGCGTATTTCTTCCATCATTGGAGCAAGAATTGCCTCCCTTGTTCGTTATTTACCGTCTACTGTGCCCTGCATCCTTTCAGATTTTCTGGAGAGGAGAAGGGTTATAGATATGCGGCAGCTGCACGTATACCGAACTGAGGTGATGGACGGGGAGGCGCGGGTGAGGGATGGAGAAGGGTGGAGAGGGTGGAGGGCGAGCAGGTGCATCTTTCTCAATTATGAGACTCTTTGAATGCCAAAAAAGTGGGATCAAGGCAGTTCATGTGTCAATTCCGTCTACACCACTTGCTGGCAGAGCTAGTTCATTGTGAAGTGAGGGTATGCTGTCATTTTGGGGCCCCGTACGCTAGCTGCTGCGCCCTGTCCTTACACAAGTCCCAAAGTCCCAAATGGAGCATTTCGCGTTCGTATTTGACACTTTTGTCGATTAGTCACAGATTGTGTACTGTTAGCGAACCGGGGGGGGGGGGGGGGGGGGGGGGGGGGGGGGGGGGGGGGGGGGGGGGAGGGGGGGAAGGAAAAAAAAGCCGTGGACAAAACGAATCACAAGACAAGACATGACGCATTTGGACATCTTAGGTCTTCTTCAGGCAAGATACAAACCAATTAGGACAAACCAATTAGGACAACGACAATGAACAAGCAGTCACTTATCTTCAATCACTTCAGCGCAAGACAGGCGTTGAATGAAAACGAGTCTGTCAGAAGAAAGATAATGTGTGGGTCAAGATAGCAATGATGATAATTATATTACTGATATAAATACTGATAATGATAGTGATGATGATGAAAATGTTGAAAAAAATAAACAAAGACAGGACTACTGCCACTTTTGGTGATAATATGGCCAAAGCAGTATGGGAGAAAGGAGAGTGGGTAAGAGGATTCTTAAACGGCATGGTTGCCATAGCAACAGTCTTAACGACAATGACAATGGTGATGTTGATGGTAGTGATGGTAATATCAATACGAACAATCGTATTAATGATGATAATGCTAACAAAAACAACAACACAACAACAAACAACTCACACAGAAATGGGGAGAAAAAAAAATGTAAATTGTGGTTTTGGTGGATGGTGATCACAATGAGACTAATTGTGAGAAGTGAAATAGTGTTGGCATAGGATAATAATATAATGATACTAGTTGGAAAGGGATTGAGTGGAAATGGTCAATGGGAAAAAGTGTGACATGCCAGTAACAACAACAACAACAACACACACACACACACACTACACACACACACACACACACACGCGCGCGCGCGCGCGCGCACGCAAGCACGCATGCACGCACGCACGCACGCAAAGGAATTTTGACTGATGGAGGAGGGTCATTTGAGATCAACAGTACAATAGCATGATGATCATTATCATCAGTGAAATAAAATGGTAGCATTAACATAACAATGTCAGTTGAGAAAAAAAAAAGAAAAAAAAGAAAGACTGATGGAGGATGACCATTTGAGATCAACAGTACTATATGATGATGGTCATTGTCATAAATGGGATAGTGTTGTGGCATTGGTATCATAATGCCAGTTTGGGGAATAAAGGAAATGATCAATGACTAATGGATGATGATCATTGTCATAAGTGAGATCAATGATACTGCAGGATGATTATCATTGTCATAAGTGAAATAATGTAATGGTATTAGTATGAAAAATGCGGTTGAGGGAGGGGCAAAAAAGTTTATGACTGATGGCTGATGATTATTTGAGACCAACAGTAACAGAGGAGGGTAGTGGCATTGGTACTATAATGCCGGTTGGGGGAACAAAGGAAATAATCAATGACTGATGGATGATGATCATTGTCATGAGTGAGATCAACAACAGTATTATAGAGTGTTGATCATTGTCATAATTGAAATGATGGCATTAGTGTAATAATGCCAGTTGGAGGAAATGTAGATGATCAATGACTGATGGATAATGGTCATTGTCATATTTGAGATCAATGGCACAAGGGTGATGGTCATTGCAATGACCAAATGACTGATGGATGTATGATCGTTGTCATAAGTGAAATAATGTGATGGCATTAGTAAAATAATGCTGGTCGGAGGAGCAAGAGGGGAAATAAAAAAAAAACAAAAAGAAGAACATCAATGACTGATAGATGATGATCATTGAGATCAAAAGTACTATAGGATGATGGTCATTGTCATAAGTGGAATAGTGCAGTGCCATTGGTATAATAATGCCAGCTCAAAGAACAAAGAGAATGATCAATGACTGATGGGTGATGATCACTGTCATAAATAAGATCAATAACACTCTGGGATGATGGTCATTGTCATAAATGAAATCATGTGACAGCATTAGTGCAATCATGGCTGTTGAGGGAGAGGTAAAAACACACACACACACACACACACACACACACACACACACACACACACACACACACACACACACACACACACACTACTAATGGATGGTGATCATTTCAGATCAACAGAACTATAGGATGATAATCATTGTCATGTAAGTGGAATAATGTGTAATGAAATATCAAAACAGTAGCAGCATATACAAGAAGAAATGAATAATCCTTCTGATAACGACTAATAAGACATACTGCCCTGCCATGCAGTCTCAGACGACAGTGGAAATTTCTTGGCATCATCTTCATCTTCAGGCAATACAAATAAATGTGCCTTCGAGAGGATTACGATGGTTCCCTCAAGCAGCTAGTGAAGGGCTTCTCATATTTATAATATATTCCCCCCATTTTCTTCATCTTCAATCAATTTTTTCATAAGTTCAAATTTTTGCCAAGTCATAAAATAAAAACTGGCGAATTGTTAGCCTGCACTTGTTTTCCACCACTCCTTAATTATTCAGCATTTTATCGTTTGGTCAATCGGCGGGAGACTGCGTCTCTTAGGACATCCAAGCAAAGGTTGTTTTGTACAATTCTTAGCACACGCACAATGCTTGGGTTATTGAACCGCAGAGCTGACCACTCAGACAGTTCCATGTCTTTTAATCTCCCTTGCATCCTTGAATGGACCTCAAGCATAGGCTCAAAGATTGTTCCCTACATTTTATACTGTTTGAATAATGCTTTTAGTTTTTAAGTCGTGATGCTGGTGCCTTTGCTTCATAAAACCACAACTGAAACATGCGAACTGTCGGAGATTGTTATTCAGTTATGAGGATTTCGATTTTTTCTTTTTTGTACACCTGCTGGTGAATGATTATTAAAAGGATTTCAAATTCACGGTCCTCTCGGTGCATTTCAAGTCACTGGGCAGCTGTAGGCTCAATGCTGCCGTTCACAAGAGAATCATCTCATCTTCTTGAACCTAAGCTGGTTTTTCCTGTGGAAACATATGCAAAAAAAAAAAAAAATCTGACCTTACTGTATTGAAGGGCTTTCGCGCGTTACTGTACGGTTTACTTTCTACAGCGTGGATTAGGGACATGGCAGTGTGGTCCCAGAAAGGCAGCTGAAGGAATTATTTAACAGAAACAGACGATGTTTGGATATATCTACTAGCGGGGATATCTGTGTTAGAGCTCGAGCTCGTCGAGGGTGATTATAAAGTGGGTGGGCACGCCTAAAGCAATTCAACTATATCAGTCAGGTTTACAGTTCTTTCGGAAAAAAAAGAAAATACCAAGCATGAGTGTGAAACAGTAATAATGCAGACCGTTGATAAATCCTCAGCCTGGCGGGCGGTACAAATAAATGTATATGACTCCCAAGATTAATTAGCTGGGCCTATGAACTGACAAACAACTTTGTTTGCAATGAACAGACACACGTTATCTTTCCCTGATTCACTTTTTCTGGAAGAGGTCTGTTTTGCCCGTCAATCATTTTGGCAGTGCAGTCAGAGATGAACCATGGAACAGTATGCCTGTAATGCCGACATTGTTATTAATTCTTTGATTTCACTTATTATCGTTAAGCGATTCAGCTGTTTATTTGTTGGGGGAAACGTCACGTCGGTTTTATCAAATGCCACATGCATAAACTGTGCTATGATCTGGATTCCAAACCGAGAAAAGACAGCATTTAGCAAGTGAAAGACAGGCGTTATCTTCCCCTGATTCTGTTTCTCAGAAAGGCCTATGATGGGCTGCTGCAATCCAGTCCTTGGGCATCTCCTAATGGTTCCGAGCCTAATCACAAGGATACACTTTTACGGTTTCTCACGCTTGATAGGCTGTTCAATGTCCAAGCAGCCCTGTTACGGCATACTTTGTCACCCCTGCACACTTTGTCGCCGGCGACAAACTGTGCTGCACACTTTGTCGTCGACGATAAAGTGTGCTGCACAGTTTGTCGTCACAGCCATGAAAAACATCGACAAGTTTGCACACTTTGTCGGCCCTTGCACACTTTGTCGTCACTTTTCATATGTGACATTGCTGCACACTTTGTCGCCCCTCGAAAGAAGAAACTCCGGTTCTGAAGTCATATCGTGTAAGTCTGACTTGATTTCATACTCCAGTTAAAACAACAAAAAACAAACAAACACAAAACAAACAAACAAACAAAACGGACAGACCATAAAAAAAGAAGAGTGCTTTACAATCGGAACGGAGAAATCAATCTCTCTCTCTCTCTCTCTCTCTCTCTCTCTCTCTCTCTCTCTCTCTCTCTCTCTCTCTCTCTCTCTCTCTCTCTCATTATTACATGTTTGTTTGTATACGTGTGTGTGTGTGTGTGTGTGTGTGTGGTGTGTGTGTGTGTGTGTGTGTGTGTGTGTGATTTTTTTTCTTTTCTTTTCTGTTTCTTTTCTCCAGAGGGCCTGGTGTCAAGAAGCTGTTAGCTTATCCAGTTACCCTCAATAAAGATTCGTGTTCGAAAAACTTCGTGTTCCGTCTGTCTGTCTGTCTGTCTGTCTGTCTCTGTCTGTCTGTCTGTCTCTCTCTCTCTCTCTCTCTCTCTCTCTCTCTCTCTCTCTCTCTCTCTCTCTCGTGTCGGTATGGGTGGTGTCAAGGAATTTTTGTGTGTCTTTCGGAGGAGATTAAAGCAAGAATAGAGTGAACACGTGAATGAGAGTGACAGGCTTTTCTGTATATAGATCTTGTTGTAATCCGTGTGTGGCTCTCTACCTATATATCTATGCATGGATCGTGATAGGCATTTAAAGTATAGTATAACTAAGTTTAGATTTGGCATTTCTGGCTTGTCAGTTCACTACTATAGGTATAAAAACCATAGGCCACAAGACTTAATTTGTAAACTATGTAACGTTGCAGTCGAAAATGCTCTTCTTGTTATGTTGTCCATTCTACAACAGCATAAGAGAAAAGTTAATATCTCAAAAGTTAATTCACATTCCAAATGGTTTTCGTGTATCTCTCTTGTTGGGCTCAGCGAACAGTAATACAGTCAGAAAAATTAGCACTTTATATTTACCAAGCATTTAAAGCGCAGCATATTGCTATAACTTGAATGTATATTTATGCATGTGTATGTAATGATGTTAATGATTATGTGTTTGTTTTTGTTTCTCTCTTCCAAAGAGGGTCTTGGCCTTATGGGAAAAGATTTCATTTCATTTCATTTCATTTATCTGTCTGTCTGTCTGTCTCCCGTTGTGTGTGTGTGTGTGTGTGTGTGTGTGTGTGTGTGTGTGTGTGTGTGTGTGTGTGTGTGTGTGTGTGTGTGTGGTGTGTGTGTGTGTGTGTGTGTGTGTGTGTGTGTGTGTGTGTGTTCCATGCGCTGCAACAAAAGTACTGGCCTATTTTTCTGAAACTTTGGAGGTATATTTACTATGTGTTAAGGATGGTGCTCCCGGTTTATTCCCATTTCGCCCCTTCCCACTTCGCCTCTTCCCATTTCGTCCCCAATCTATTCCCATTTCGCCCCTTCGTATTCTGCCCCTTTCCCATTTCTCCCCCTTTTCACGTCGCCACTGTCCTGTTCTGCCCCCTTCCTGTTTCACCCCTTATTCCCATTTCGCCCCTTCCCAATCTGCCCATCCTAATTTATCCAGGGCATCCCTTTCCCATTTCGCCCTGTCCCATTCCGCCCCTTCTCATTTCGCCTCTGTCCGTTAATTCCCATTTCTGAGAGAGAGAGAGAGAGAGAGAGAGAGAGAGAGAGAGAGAGAGAGAGAGAGAGAGAGAGAGGAGAGAGAGAGAGAGAGAGAGAGACGGACGGACAGGTAGACAGACATTTCGCCTCTATCCGTTAATTCCCATTTGACCTCTTCCCAATTTTGATTAATCTAATCAATATAATTTCAATAATTTTTAATTCCCATTTCACCCCTTCCCATTTCCTATTTTGTCTCTTTCCGTCACAGCCTGGATCGATGTTAACAGAAACCAAGCGATTCAAGCAGACCAGTTTCCTAGAATCTGCAACCACAGAATCAGTGGACTGAGAAACAATGTCACAAGGAAGATAGAGAATGCTATAGAATTTATGCAAACAAACGGGGAGGTGAAAGCCTGGCTGTTGACTAAAAATGCAAATTTTGCTTACATAAACTGCATAAACAAGTAGGAAGGGAAGGGGCGAAGTGGGAAGGGTGCAAAAATAGGAAGGGCGCGAAATGAGAAGGGACGAAATGGGAGAGGGGTTAATTGGGAAAGGGACGAAAAGGGAAGGGACAAAGGGACAATGGGGCGAATTGGGAAGGGAGTAATGGGAAGGGGGGCGAAATGGAGAGGGGCAGAAAAGAAATAATTTAGGGGCGAATTGGGAAGGCGCGAAAATGGGAAGACACCGATGCCCACCGTATATTTTCACAGAGGAGCCATTAATAATGGCTGTAATGGTCCAGAACAATTTTTCGTTTTTCATCAAATATCTCAAAAACTACTTGACCGACTGTCAAGCGGTTTTGACGAATTTGTGTCAAAATGATTGAGTTCCTTCAGTTGGTGGGATATAATCGTAATAATCTGTTGTATAACATTAAAAAACGTCTAAATATTAGCAAAATGTATCCCACTCATTTTAGAGAAAGCTGATTGTTCTGGAAATTGGCAGGTGTGTTCAATATGGGTGAAGGCCGAATATCTCAGAAACTACTTGACTGATTTTGAAGCGATTCTGGAGAGTCTGTGGCAAAGCAAAGAGCTCTTGATATAAAACTATTAGAAAACTGTTGCCATTCAAGATAAACTGGGTTTACATTTGTATGCTTTGCATCTTGTGCTCTCCTCTCCCCCCCCCCTCCCCCTCCTCCCCCCCCTCCCCCCCTCCACACGCACACACACACACACACACACACACACACACACACACACACACACACACACACACACACATTTTTCCAAATTTCGGAGAAAGTGCGGAATTCCGACAAAGGGTGGCTGCAACCCTTGTCCTTCGGAAATTCGGAGAAAGTGTAGTAAGTTCCGCATATTGCTTTTCAAATTCAATATTTATCTTTTTTGGTTGTTTTAATGACATTTCCCATTATAAAGCGAAGGGAAATCCGACAACAAAAATATCAAGTAAATGAAAAAGCTATAACAAGAACTGTTTGGAAGAAAAGGTTTTTCGATGAAGAGATCTCTTTCCTTGTCTGCATATGCTAGTATTCTAATGACTAAAGAAACGTATTTAAACTTGGAGCCAATTGCTCTAATGTGACTACTGCAACTTCAACTACTCTGCTACTACTATTGCTGGTGCTACTAGTGCAAAACATCAGCCCACTGGCGTTCACTTGAAAGGGTCATGTTCAGCAGAGAATAAATACCAGAAAGTCCTGGTAATATCAAACTGAAAAAAGCCAGCCAGCATAGAAATACAACAATCAAATTGTGAAGAGTGCAGATGTTGGCGTCTCAAGGGGCGACAAAGTGTGCAGCGATGACACATGCCCAAAGTGGCGACCAACAATGAAGGGCACCGGTCGCCGTGGCGAAGTGGTTAGCGCCGCGGACTCCCGATCGGGAGACCATGGGGTCGAATGCCATCGATGCATCAGCTCCGAGAGTTTTTTGCCTTGGTCGGTTCCTACCCATAGTAGATGTGCGATAGGCTTAAATGGTAGACTGGGATCACACAGACGAGTTTAATCCACTCTATAGATGCTCTTCAGATTGTGTTGCTCGAATTTCCTGGTCAACACTGCGACTCCCCAGTCGATAGTCGCGAGTACTTACCTCAAGAAATCCAGGCTTTAATTATCCACTCTACAGTCCGAATGGATCCAAGCTTCAGGTACACGATGCAAAAGTGGGGACACATTTTTCAGGCTGACGGTTTCCAGAATCCCTTTGCCCAGACTGCACACTGACTTCCCTGTTATCCTCAACGTTCCAAATCCCGTCATTATTAGAAGAATGATACGCCCAGCAGGACAAGCAAGCGGTCTTGCCTTGGAAACCAGGCGGATTGTAAATAATAGACAGTGGTATAACACTTGGCTGTGGTTGAGGGAAGACGATTTCAGAAACTTTTATATCACTGGCATTTGGACAAATCAGAGGTACCTCAGATTTTTCTTTCTTCTGTTCAGTGTATTTAAATGCAAAGTTCGTTTTTTTTTTTTCTGTCTATCCTATTCTCATTTCTGTCTCTAAATCTCTATCCTAAAACGTAGTGAATTTTATGTTCTTAGACAAATAAACCCCATTTTGAGCGCCTGGGTTTACACTAGAAGCACACAATTCAGCTGATGCCACACAAGGGCCTCATTTTTGTACTCCCAGTTTCATTAAATCTAGGTTTGTGGCATCTACACTCAACATGGACAATTTGGATGTCCAACCATAACGAGACTTTCAAGTTGCATGTGGCGTAGGAACTGCAGGAAGCCTGTCAAAGGTAAAAGTGCTACACTCAAATACAGTGGTGAAAAGTAGCACCTTTTCTTTACCCCCAGCATGATACATATAATCGTTTTCACTTATACGCTTGCTAATGACAAATACTGCACACACGAAAACTCAGATTAATCAAGAAATGTGATTTTTTTTTTTTGGTTGTTGTAAATCGGTTAAAATAGGTCCTTAATGACATAGAGGCGAACAGATCGATAATTGCCACAATCTCTCAAAAATCGCCTAAAAATCAGCCAAGTAGATTCTAAGAAACTCCATAAAGAAGAGACAAAAGAATTTATGGTCGTTTTTATGGCGGAAGCTGGTGAAGATCGTAGAAAAATAATGCATCGGCCTTCACCCATATTTAACACACCTACTAATTTTCAGAACGATCAATTTTCTGTGAAAAGAGTGAAATATGTTTTCCTGATATATCATGGTATTCAACCGTTATTTAACGAATTGTCACAGTTATATCCATCTGAAGAAAGGCCTTGATTTGACATAAATTCGTCCAAACCGCTTTTAAAATCGGTCAAGTAGTTTTTGAGATATTTTGGTAAAAAAAAAAACAAAAAAAAGTTATTGACCGTTATAACCATGATTAACAGTTATTCTGTAAAATAAATAAATAAATAAATGAAATGTCGGCATCATCCTTGACACATAGTAAACGTATGTCCTACGTTTTAGAGAAGATCATCCCTGTTGTTTCGTCTGCAGCGCGTGGAGCATACCTTTTACACACACACACACACACACACACACACACACACACACACACACACACACACAGATAGACACAGACAGGTACACACACACACACACTCACACACACACACACACACACACACACACACACACACACACACACACATACACTTCCATTTTGATTGTAAAGTATGTTTTTATAACGGAATCACAAAAAAACAAAACAATTAGTCTATGTCCAGTATGCACCATTGACTTCAGATCTGAAGTTTTCTTTTGAGGGGCGACAAAGTGTGCAGCAATGTCACATATGAAAAGTGACGACAAAGTGTGCAAGGGCGACAAAGTGTGCAAACTTGTCGATATTGTTCATGGCTGGGACGACAAACTGTGTAGCACACTTTGTCGTCGGCGACAAAGCATGCAGCACAGTTTGTCGCCGACGACAAAGTGTGCAGGGGCGACAAAGTATGCCGTAACACAGCCCATTTCTTCCTAAGCGATGTGGATCCAATAGCCGCGTAAATGTTAAAAATGTGCAAACTAGATGGTGATCTCACCATAATTTCGTTTTGCATCGTGCAACGGAAAGTCGACTCTATTCGCGTTGAGCTTACATCTCATGAGCAAATTCCTCTTCAGATAATCGCAATCGTCAGTCAGCTCATCTGACATGTTTGGGTAGACTTCTCTTGCACGGATTTTAGAAGGAAATCTAGACGACATGCCCAATCATTCTGAGGCAAAGGTGAGACCTTGTGGCTCTGTCAAACGCTTGGAGGCAATCTTTCAAAGCATCGTTATCACCGAAGAAGAGAACACTAATACTAAGACTAGATTGCAACTTGTGGTTGGAGCCGGAGTCAAAGTGATAAATCACAGTTTCTGTCTTCACAGCTGCTCCAGATCTATGGTCACCATCTTGTACTTGAACCACTATGCATCGGACCTCCGATTACCTCCCCTCTTCTCTCAGCTCTGCTTTCCCCTCCACAGTGCTTGCAGGAATCTCTGCCTTTTGCCTATCAAACGCCAGCATGCAAAGCACAACCAGTTCCAACAACCGAAGGTCACAAAGTAGGCGTTGACACTTGATGTTCATTTCATTTCCAGTGAACAAACTTACAAACGCTGCTCAACCTTTTTCTCGCTTACTTTCTTCCTCACCTATTGTAGTATAGTTCTCAACACTTGCATGAAGAGTTAATGTGCTATAAAATGATCCCTCCATTTGGTATGCTGATATTGAAAGCGCTGTTTACATAGGCAGTCTGCCATAACTGTAGATATGGAAATATAGGAATGCTCTCAGACTATGAACTAAATTCATTACTATCACTCACTTCTCTGAACGCTAGTTCATAGCATTTCAATTCAAGTAAATTAAATGAGAAATCTGATATATGTTCGATTATACGTTTAAGCCTTGTTTTGCCCTGATATTTTCATGATAACAGATCAAATGGCAACGAACATTATGAATATCAGAACTGCTCTTGATTCAGTAAATTTCAGCAGCATCTGCCCAGGTGTTGACTATCTCCTGAATCAGAACTCCACAGACGACATGTTCCTGACTGTGAAAACAATTTACCACAGTTCAAGCACACCAGGGTGTGGTGTATGGGGGTGTGCGAGGGTTCCACCTTTTTTTTTCTGTAAAATGTGTGTGCGGGGCACAGATACTGGACTACGTGTTCGATTAAAACGATTAAAGTTTGAGTGTATTTCCAGTCAGTGGGAGTTACATATAGGATGTAGAGCACAAAGGGAATGCTCAGCATGCAGTGTAAACTGTATGCGGCATTCTATGGGAGAATATGTTTTTGACTTTAATGAAACGAACTTGGTTTTGTATAGCAAGAACAGTCCAGTAGTCAACGTGATTTTGAAAATGCAGAAAATGCCGATATATTTATTGAATATATCACGGTATACTCTGGATGTATTGTTCTGACAGAACTTGTGTCTTGGCAACATAAAGTCCATAGACAACATGATTTGAAGGTTTCACCAAGACCTGCTTTCTTACTTAGTATTCGACAATGATGGTTTATTTACGCCCCATGGCAATGCAGTTACATGGAGCTCGTTTACGGAACACCAGAGGAAACTCTTCAATGGGTGAAACGAATACACACTGTATTCCATACTCCGACGATTCTCCTTTCTGTTTCATATATTCGTGTTTTGCTTCGAAAAGTTAACGACTGTAAACCTCTGAACATCAAAGCATATTTTTCTGTTATTTATGAGAATGATGGACCACAGAAGCTGCCCAATGGTTTGTGTAACTGTTCTACTGGCCGGTACACTACATTCCGTGATCACTTGCGCTGCAATCTGAAGACAGAGTGTGAAGATGGACGGGATAAAACAGAACACTGTCCCTTCAGCAGTCCTGGTTGTCAGGGGCTGTTGGCTTCACGTAACAAGTGCTTTGTATATTCTAGGGACAAACGTGCTTTTTACCATTGATTCTAAAATCATATTACAATGTCAATGTCTGGCAAGAGGTGGTAAAATTGCTTCCGTAAAAACTAGAAAGGAAACGCTAGACTCCTTGCACAACTTTAAGAATTATTACCATTTTCAGGTAGTGATTGGTTTTTCAACAGGATGGTACTTGCAACCTTTTATGTATAGTAAATGCCGTATATGGGACGACAACACTGTGACGTACAACATGCAGCATTTGCAACCAGACTATAACGTTGATGCATACAAAGGTACCAGGAAGCCAGATAATTTGTTCTTATTTCAATGATACTTGGATCTGTTGATTCTATCGATAAAGGTATTCTGTGTGAAACAAAATCACAAGATGCGAGCGTGTTGCCTTTTCGTGTCACAACGGGTGAACTACAATCGAGCTCGGGTTTCTCTTCAAGCATACGTCAGGTTTTGTCTGCTGAACTTGGGAATGATTTCACTCATCAGTACTTGTCGTGTCAGCACAACAGTTATTCCACAAGAGGGGCGAATAGCCATTGCGTGAAGACGGAGGCAAATGATCACCACAACGCTACAATAGTTAGTCCTGGTAGAGTGCCTGTTGCCATGTTTATGTGTGATGATATTGCCATGGCAGTGCATTTCACTGTGGTATGTGACTTCAAAGAAGACTGTCTGGATGCCAGCGATGAATCATTCTGTGAACTCCCCTCATGTTCCGGTTTTCTGTGTCGAGATGGCCGATGTGTGTTAGGTAGCCAACGCTGTAATGAGTACTCTGACTGTTTTGATGATTCTGATGAGAGGAACTGTCCAGAAAAAACACAACGTTCTTCCATAAGAACAGTCAACAACACTTGAATATCAACCTAGATGGCACTGGCTACTTCACTCAGCAGATGATAAGAGATGACGAGCCATGTCCAGAGAGTCATTATCGTTGCATAGCAGAGTGGCTGTACTGTCTCCCTGTCTACACCCTGTGTAATGGATGGCCTGACGGTGTCTATGGAGAAGACGAACAAGACTGTGGCCAACGGACGTGTCCTGGACTCTGTCAGTGTCAAGATTCCAGAGTGTGTGTGCATGAGGATCATCTGTGTGATGGCTGGGGCCAGTGTCCACATAGGGATGATGAACTAATGTGTGACTGGACCTGTCCCCATGGTTGTCAGTGTCAAGGTCATGCTTTCTTATGTAGCAAAGCCTTTCACGCTGACCTATTCCCTGAACTTCGTGATTTAGACGCCACTGGCACAGGAATGCTTTTAACCTACTTCGTTGGAAATGGATATTTAATTCGACTGATTCTGTCTAACTGCTCTCTGTTCAATATTTCAAACATCGAGCTTCATAACTTGCAACATCTTGATCTTTTCCAATAACCAGTTAATATATTTGAAGTGGCTGATATTTTTCAGTTTACACAATTAAGAACACTGTACTTAGAAAACAATCCTTTAAGTCTTATTATAAACCAGGTGGGTAAGCTCGTCAATTACAGACTGAACAGCGTCAGTCTATCAAACACGCGCCCGAATATTGTCAACACCCTATTATCTATATTTTTACACAATACAAATGGTTTAACATATCTTCTTCTGCCATACGAAACTTCAAGCCCACAGGTTTTGCCACTATACCACGACTGACTGAAGTTGATATACGATGGAATTCAATTCAAAACTTTCCATGGGATTCCTTGTCAAGAAACGTAGACATCAAAAAGATCTTTTCGTCAGACTACCGATTCTGCTGTAATAACTTACTTCCTCAACAATCAATAGCATTACAATGTCTAGCACCACCACCATGTTTGCTTCTTGTAAAACTCTGATACCATCTGAATTACACAGAATTTTCTTTTGGTCTACAGGAACGCTTGCCATACTAGGAAACTCAGCTTATTGTTTTGCTCCATTGGTTGTCGGAAAACTCTTTGAGAGACGCTTTCTAGCAGCTGTTGGGCACATGCAATTAAATGATATCTGCATGGGAGGCCACTTGGTTGTAACCACTATAGCCGACCTAACGCTGGGTGAAACATACATACAGTCAGAGAGAGAGAGTGGACCCATAGCGTAATCTGCAAAGTAAGTGGTTTCCTGTGTTTTGTGTCCAACAAAGTCTCACTTTTCATCATTACATTCATCACTTGGGATCACACGATCATCCTCTGTCTTCCTAGCAACTCACAGAAACACAGTAAACAACGTATAGTTGGAAGTTTGTTCTATGATATGGATTGTCGGGATTGTGTTGTTTCTGACACCTTTACTTCCTGGCTTGTCACACTGGGGTGTGTATGGGCAGTCTGGTTTGTGTCGTCTGGCTCTGTTCACTGGTTATGATGATGGCCAGACATTTTAACTGGTTTACCGTTGTTTTGATCATCAATTTCATTTTCTATTCGGTAGCAGTGGCGTTTGTAAGTGCCGTCCACAGACGATTACCGAAATATAGAATAAAAATCGATCCCAGTAAAAGATCGGTGTATTTTTCATCCCGGTTGACTACAAAAATTGCTGTCACAAACGCCATTTGTTGGTTGAAATGTGGTGTAGTTAAGATGATGACTTCAGCTGGTGTCACTGTGTTGCAGACTACCTACGAAGCCCTGGTAGTGTTCGTGTTACCACTCAGTTCTGCTCTCTGTCCATTTCTCTGCATGTGGACTGTGGTAGCAGAGCAACGTGGACAAGCAGAAGATTAGAATCTACTGAAAATAGTAAAAGCACGAATGAAAAGCACGGTCAAAAATGTAAACACACGAACAAACAAAAACAAGTTGATAAACTAATATAAATGATTAAATAGATGAATGAATAAATGGTTAAAAGTGAGTGAATAAGTAAATAAAAGAATAAACAAATAAAGAAAGAACTGATTGAATAGATAAGTAATGAATTCACAGGTACCAAGGAAACAGATACGTGTTATTCAACAAACTGATTTATAGAGTAACTAACTAAGTAGCTGACTAGCTAAGTAACTAGAAAACTAACAAATCAACGAACGAATGGACTAACTAACTAACTAACTAACTAACTAACTAACTAACTAACTCAAATTTTTAAAAACCCAAAGCATTTTACAGAAGCGCTTTCGGTTTTTGCAAACCTTCCTCAGCTGACCATGGAAGTCGGCGTCAAAACTAGTTGAGGTAATGTGTGAGTGTTTTGTTTTTTACGTCATTTACCACCCCAACAACCACCACCCTCATTACTGTGTGATAAATAGTGATGCCTGGGTGAAGTCATGATTCAGTGAAGGGCAAAGTTCCCAAGTCATATTATTCATGTGAAACCAACTACTCCCACACATTGAGACCAAAAGGGTAGTTGGCCTTCAACTTGTGTCTCCACATCCTCTCTCTGTCTTTTCTTTTCTGTGCACCTGTGGACTTTATCAGTTCAGTTACACAACATTTCAAATCTGACAGCTGGTGTCCAGGTCCACAGAAATGGCGTGCCACGAGTGTATCTTGCTTTCTGATGACGTCAGAGCGATGACCACTGAAGCGTGTTTTGTAGGGTGTTTCCCATCTCAACTAACCAACTGACTAACTAACTAACTAGCTAACTAGCTAACTAACAAACTAACTAACTAGCTAACTAACTAACTAACTAACTAACTAACTAACTAACTAACTAACTAACTAACTAACTAACTAGCTAGCTAGCTGACTGACTCATAGACTATTATGTAACTAACTTACTTTTTGAATCCATGAACAATAACAAGCACAAGTGAATGCATAAATGAACTGATACCTGACGAAACTAATGCGTG